>OX578139.1:11872200-11939700 GCA_951213105.1 Amaurobius ferox
AGTTGTAGGATAAATTGCAGAACATATATGGAGATAAAAATAAATTGAAAGTTAAAATAATTTTGAATACGTAGAGAAATTTTTTATTGTTTCAGTTCTACTTTGCATTGCGTTAATCATTTATTTCGACAGGTTAAATAAATATTTATGGCCTTTTGCCATAGAGATGCATACAATGCAGGGCTACTTATCTTACCCCAGCGCCACCTGAATGATTGTCTCAAACGATATTGGCGTTTTCTTAATATGAAATTTTAATTCCTTACTTTTACCTCCATGGTTACACCCTCAAAGTGATTTGAGTGCTTAAGACTTTCCTAGCAACACCGTATAGTGTATTGTTGGGAAAGTAAAAATTAATTAACCTAATTGCCTCTGGCTTTTCAGTTAAAGCATAAGGATAACGTTAGTTAGGCCTTAAAAACTTGAATGAGTTCAGAGAAGAGACTTTCGAAATTCCAATTCGATCCATGCTGCGTTCGAATGGCATCGTTTATTTTACAATCCTCTTCTACGAAACGTTAGGAAGATAATTGGAAAAGGAAGGAAGTAGCTGTCAATTTTAAATAAGACAATTGGCTGATAAGACTGAAAGTCATTCAGTAAAGTGACTTTCAGAATGTTGGAAAGTTGGTGAAAGATTTTGTTCACACGAGAGTTAAATTGGGCGTTTACGAGTATCAAAAATATATTTTAACAAGAAAGATCAATCATGCATAAAGCATTGATTATGAAACACTTTCCAACTTCAATGCAATTTTATTTAAACATCGCTAAAATGCGATGCATTCAGCATTGATACATTTTAAATGATAACGATGCTACAATAATTTATTATATTTGAAAACTTAAAACGTCATCGAAAGAAATGATCTGTATTGAAATGACGTCATTGAAATATAAATCATCCATGTAAAAACAATGAATATTCCATTCATATCAATTTTATTCCAGACTCCAGAGTAAAGAATTTTGAGTGAAAAAAATTATTTTATTTTGAAGTGGGTCACGTGATCTCTTCATATAATATGGGTGTCATTATTGTTTAAATTTTATTTAAAAAACTACCAAACCCATTTTGCTGAAATATTTTTCATATATTCTATTGGATAATTTGAATATGTCCTAAAATTTTCGAAGCAATTTGTGAATTCTAACGTCGCTTAAAAAATGTTTGAAAAATAAGGTCTCATAGGGTTCCATGTATTTCACTTTATTATTCATTACATTCATAGATATTATTGATTTACATTCCCATATGTCCCACTGACCGTCTCAACAGCATACTAAAATTTAATTTTAATAAAGTCATTTTTACTGCAGTTATCGTGCGAACGGACAGACAGACAGACAATTAGAATGACTAAAGTCATAAGCACTTTTCGACTGTGTTGGACAGTGTTAAAAATCAGTTGTGGGCAGCACACGGTTTTCCCTACAGACTCAAATTCATTTTCTCTTTATTTAATAATTCATTCAATTGAGTTTCATTGACCAGTGACAGGGGATCATTATTTGAAATGGCACTGAATTTTCAGTTTTATTTCAATTTTAGTTTTAATTGGATAACGGGACGTAATTTCAATCAATCAATCATTCAATCAATCAATCAATCACCATGAGCGAGGGGCCGACCTATTGGGTTTACAACCTGACTATGTCTTGCCACAAAATTTGAAATTCGACGATATTAAATAAAACCTATCTTTTTAAAAATGTAAGATACTACAAATATTGTAAGTAAGCGATCAATTATAGCAGTTAACTCTCTTACATCTACCCCCAGTACAATATACAATAACATACAAAGCATACATCTACTCATATGTTTGGATGTATGAATATATATATATATATATATATATATATATATGTTAAACATTTTTAAATGGCATATGTCTATACAAACTCATTTCTAAAGGTAAATATAGTTATATATATGTTTGCATAAACATGATTAAATTCGAACATCACTTATTCATAGAGCAACCTATATACATAATGCCCACAAAACTTAACATGACTCATATAAAAGACCTCTGAAGTGAGTCATACTCCCTAGTAGTAACATATAAATTATATACAAAAATAAAATTATATAACATACATTAAAATTATATCACACACGTTAAATTTAATCACACACATTAAAATGGACGTATTTTCAAAGGCGACGTAGTAAAAATGCCAGAAAACTAAAATATCTCGAGAACGGCTTGTTTTAAAGTAATTTTACGCATTTTTGCCATGTCACCTTTAAAAATATGTCCTTTTACCAAACGCAAACGATAATTGAAATATAACGAAAAATCCAGCGTCATTTCAAATAATGATGCGTGTTATGTTGAGCCATTAAACTCAATTTAATGAATTATTTAAAAAAAAAATACTTTTGAGTTTGTAGGAAAAGTCATATGCTACCCATATTAGATTTTCTTTATGCAGACTTACTTTATATCGAACTAACTATTACAATACTTTTTCGCCTTATTTCTATATTTATAAGCTTTACACCAAACTTTCTTGGATACCAAAATTTTATGAATTAAAAAACAAGAAAGATCAATCATGTATAAAGCATTGGCACTTTCCAACTGAAATGCAATCCACTGAATATATCGCATTTCTAAAATGGGATGCATTCAGCGGTGATATTTTTTTAATTATCACATAACCACAATAATTTATTTTACTTGAAAACTTAAAACTTCATTGAAAAAAATGAACTTTATTCAAACGACGTCATCGAAATATAAATCATCTGGCTCTCTATGTAAAAACAATGACTATTTCATTCATATCACTTTTATTCCAGACTTCAGAGTTAAATAATTTTGCGTGAAAAAAAATTCAGCAGTTCTTGTACAACTCATCTTACAATCACTTGTTTACATTTTGCATCTATTAAAATGAGGCTTCGTTGTAGAAATAATCAAAGTTTGATGATCATTTAAACTAAAAATTCTGATGTCGGCAGCACATGACTTTCCTTATATAATGCAATGAATTTACTACTTTTACAGTAAAAAAAAATAGGTTACTCTTATAGTAGATACTTATATTCCTTCCAAGATATTGAATTGTTGTCACTTAGTCTTCATTTTCATTGATTTAGCGTCATTTGTATCCAATTGGCGAGATTTTTGTTAATTTGCCAACATTTAAAAAAGTCGCCAAGTTGGCGACATTCTGCCAAATTCGTCGCCAAAATGTCGCTAAGCATTATGGATGGAGAAATACGTTATTCTTATAACAGATAAATTATCATTGCTCTTCAAATATAAAAGTATTATTCAAAGTAGCTTTTCTCATGAATGGAACGAGCTAGATCCACGAGTATCATGTTACCAAATTTATCGCATGATGCAACATATGAAAAGTGAACATATTTCTCAAGAGTTAATATTTTTTCTAATTTAAGGGATTTTTTGATACATTTATTTGGAAAATGTACAATATCTTGAGAACGGTTTATTCTAGAGTTCAAAAGTTTATGTCAATCGTTTTAATTACATAAGAAACATTTAAAAAATTACATAAGAAATGCCTATTTGCGAAACTTTATTAATGGTTTTGATTTTTTGATGATTTTTTTTTTCAAAATTTCACTAGAAAATTTAGGGGGGGGGGGGGTTTGAACATTCGATTGTGTTTAAAAACAATAGACTTCCAGTATTCACAGATTGTAAATTTTGCACCAAATTTCATTGGAATTGCTCCATTCGTTCGTGAGATATTGTCGTCACAGACTCACTGATACACACACACTTACATATACGCAAACATAGACATACTTTCACACACACACACACATACACACAAACTTTCACACACACACACACGCCCCGGCCGTCCAACTGGTTACTCTAAGTCCTCTGGACGAGTCGGACGGTCTGGGTCTTCAACACACACACACGCACACACACACATACACACACACATACACACAAACTTTCACACACACACACACATACACACAAACTTTCACACACACACACACACATACACACACACACACAGAGACATCATCTCAAAAATGTTCGAATCGTGATGAGGAATGTTTAAAACGTGCTGTCCCGTCGAAAACAGAAATTCGGACTTTCGACCGACCCCGTCACAATACTTTCCTTATACATTATGCTATGTATATAAGGAAAGTAAAAATATTGTAATTGCTTTGGCGCAGAATATAGATTCACAGAAAATACTCAAAAATAAAGCAGTTTTAGGACGGATGCAACACTCAATATAAATTTAAAAGAACTTTAAAAATCACGATTTTTTACTCTGGGAAAAAAGTTGAATGTCCTATTTTATTTTGAAGTGGGTCAAGTGATCTCTTCATATTATATGGGTGTCATTACTATTTTAATTTTTATTTAAAAAACTACCAAGCAGATTTCGCTGAAAGTTTTTTTATATATTGCATGGGATAATTTGAGTATTTCCTAAAATTTCCGAAGTAATTTGTCAATTTTAACTTCGCTTAAAAAAATGTTTGTTAAATTAGGTGCCATAGGGTTTAATATATTTCAATTTTTCAACCCGGGTTTAATCTAAAACTAATTGGGTGATATTATTAATTTACATTTCCATATGTCCCATAGACCGTGTCAACAACATACTAAAATTTCATTTTGATAAAGTCAGTTTTATGGCAGTTATCGTGCGAACGAACAGACAGGCAGACAGAAGTCATAAACACTTTTCAACTATGTTATAAAGCGTTAAAAAACTGTTGTGGAAGCGAGGCGTGTTCAGATTCCAATTCTAACTGGGTGCGGAATTTCGTTGATATGCATGTACAATATTCTCTTAGGGGCTCAGAAATGCTTTAAATTTCCTTAAAAAACAATCATCAAACCAAGAAAACCTATTTTTGGTTCGCATTCTTTTATATCTACATATATTTTGGAAACAAACAAACAGACATAGGTATATCTTGCAGCGAAACGACAGAAAATTGATTCGATTCGCATTCCACAATGATTTTTTTTTATTCCCCTATTGTCAAAGTAATCTTTTTCTACCGAAATTTTATTCACGAAAAATATATTTTCCCTTTTGCCATCAAGTATTGCAGATATCGTAAGGGTACAATGTTATTGCCATTTTATATCGTGTTTTCAAATAAAATATATTTTCGATGAAATATCAGAAATAAGGTAAACATAGAAGTGTTCTTGCTTTCAACGTGTCAACCATGGAGTTAGAAAGAATGAGGTAAAACTCCTATGGATGAAACGCCTGAAATGCCATAATGCTTTGAGAATTAGATCTAGGTGTCGCTCGTGTTAGTAAAGTAGTCGCTATTAATTGTCATAACAAAAAGCGTAGTATTTAGTATATATATTTTTGATTATTTTTAAATAAAAGGTTCCCTAATTTCAAATATAATCAATGTAATGAATATAATATATAATTAATCAGTATTTTTCATAGTTGTAGGATAGAGTACAGAATATAGAGGACAAAAAAATTGAAAGGTAATTGAAAAGTTTGAACACGTTAGAATATTCTTTGTTGTTTCAGTTTTAATTTGTATTGCGCTAATAATTTATTTCTACAAAATTGATAGTTTAAATGAATATTTTAGTCCTTTCTCCATAGAAATGCATACAATGCAGGGCTACTTATCTTACCCCAGCGCCACCTGAATGATTGCCTCAAACGATATTGGCGTTTTCTTAATATGAAGTTTTAACTCCTTACTTTTACCTCCATGGTATCAGCAAACATTGCTGGACTATAAGAAAATGTAAGCTAAGTTCGTGAGCTTCGGCCACCCTTGAGAGAGCGAGAAGGCCAATCCCGTCCAAGTTTGTAAAACTGAAGAAGTCTGATTTGAGAACTGTTTCATTTACAACACGTTCTTAATATCCATATAGATTTTCAAAATAAGAGTTTTATTAAAAGCAAGCAGATAAAAATCTTTGAAACCGAGAATATATAGTGTTTCCAGGATCTATTTCAGGATCTTTTCCCGGATCGATTGCAGTCCTAAATCAACTTAATAACTTTGTAGGAAATACCCACGAGTGTGCACGTTAGGTCTGGCTATAGTAAAGTGACCATTTCCGATCGAATGAAAATGGTTGCAGCGCCTCCTAGTGGAGATTATTGGCGAATGAACTGTCTCATTGAGAACTAGTAGACGCTGAAACTTTCACAGAAAGTATTTATTTGACAGAATAGGACTATTGGCGAATGCACTGTCCTATTGAGGAACAGTGTACAATAAACAAAACTTGCATGAACAGAAATTCAGCGTAGAATCTGTTTAAAATGCCCCTGTCAGAGACAATGCATATTTGACGTTTTAAAAGAAAAAGACTGCGTATTTTGACCAGCATCGAAGGTGTCACCGCGTTAAAGGTATTTGATAATGTAACTTCGTGATAATTATTTATTGCATTCTGTATACGAGTTTAGTTCGCTTTTGGTGTTGGTGTCTGCTCATTAGGCAATGTTCTTACAACTGTATAATTGGATTTTTCTTGTATCTCGCTTTGTCGCCGAGTTGGTTATCCTAACTTTTTCAATTCTCCATTGGGGGAGCTGCAATCACTCTTTTTCGATCGGGCATGATCATTATCATGCAAAAGTAAATAAAAGGTATGCTATTGAAAAAATTCTAAATATGTTTCGTCACTTTGTGAAAAAATGTGGGGCTATTCATGTGCCCTGAAATAGAATATAGCTGGAGTGTGAGACTTCACTTGACCTTCTCATACATTCATATTCCGTATTATTCAAGTCCACTTGTCTACTTACATCATAATAGAACACAAAGAAAATATTCTGTCAAAGAAGCGTTCTGACAAATAAAATGCAAAGAAGTAAATACGAAGTTGACAAATAAATGACAAATAAATACAGTTAATGCAAGGAAGTAATCTGTCAAATAAATAATTTCTGTGACAATTTCAGTGTTAATTCCTACTCATTAGATAATAATCTACGACTTTGCAATCGACTTTTTTTTCGTCTATCTCGCTTTGTTGCCGAGTTTGTTATAATAACTTTTATCGTTACCATAACATTTTGCTTCAGATGGATGGAACGAGCACACCCATAGACATTTCCTTACAAAGGTATTGGAGTGATTATATACTTACATATAGAAACTATGAACGTTAACGCAGATTAATTAAATATTTTCTATTCATTATTGTAACAGACCTGTTGCAAATTAAAAAGAGAAAACAAACTTTAAAAATTTCACGAAATTTTATAAAAGAATTACCCGAATAAAAAACTGATAGCAATATAATTTTTTTTGTATTCTATTATGATGCAAGTAGACTTCAATAATATGGAATATGAATGTATGAGAAGGGCACATTCCAGGTACATTCTATTTAGAGGCATATAAATAGTCACAATTTTGTTTATAAAGGGACGAAACATATTTAGAATTTCCTCAACAGCATATCTTTTATTTACTTGGATTTTCGCGATCGCAGCAGGGCAAAAAGTTTTCTAGTATGACAACGGCAGAAACACGTTTGAATAGCAAAATATCAAATTCTATGAGTTCTTTTTATGTTTATAGGTTTATTTTCAAGCTGTGTTTTGGTTTATGAAATTTCATGAATGCTGACAACTATATAAAGTTTTCGAATAAAAACTATGTAAAGTAACTATCTTCCTCGGCTTTTTCTGATTACTTTATTCCACGGATGAGTCTATTTATGTTGCGGAATTACAGATCCTTAGTTATCTCTGTCACCAAAGGGACTTAACTCGAATTTTAATTCTTTGATATTCAGACCTATCGGTCCAAGGGTAATAACACAGGACTACACTGAGTCAGTCAAACTAAATTTATTGTGCCCTTCATAGAAATAACAGAAAACACAGAATTAGCAGATATACAAGATACTACCATTAACTGGCCTGGTGATACTGACTTTAAAGCTTTTCTGCTTACCACTGGCCTTCTTGTATCTCGCCTCGTATTGCTGCCAAATTCCGAATACTAGATTTTTCCTAATCCTTTTCGTATTCACTGGGTTTTCCTTCCCTTCCTTTACTCGAATCCTTCATCATTCCAAGAACACTCTACTCAAACAGCCACTCGTCAAGGAGCCCCCTTTCCTTCCCAGCACTCATTCAAGACACGCACGACATTTTGAACTCTCCCGATCCGAAAACTTATTCCTACTTTCCCGTAGGAACGCAAACAATGCTGATTGGGTCGGTGATTTGTCTAACAAACGAACCAGTTAGGATTGTTAGTTTTTGAGTAAACATAAATTATAATGAAACTGAGGAAAATAATAATCGGAAGGTTATTTAGACCTTACAAATGTTTAAGGAAGAGAGACAAAACCTGGCAATGCTTATTCACCTGCTGGCTTCAAGATGGATTGGAAAACGAAGATAGTTTTTCCCACCATGAACATGAACCACTGTATAATGAAGCTATTGTTCGAAATCTGCTGAAAATGTATCGAATATTTTAGAGCATCGCGGAAATATCGGGACTCTCCTGTCGAAATAAGTGGGCATTCAAATTCTGAGGCAAACTAAACATTTTTAAAAAGTTAGTTTCTGCGTCCACATGTATGTAGTTTAAATGTATATAGTTTAGTTCCGTTTTATAACTAAACTGTATACATGTACAGAGTATACGCAATACACCACCCAAATTGATCCCAATCGCTTCAGCGATTTTCAGGATTACAGAGGGCCAACTATTACGACAAAATTCCGTTTTATAACTAAACTATATACATTTTTAAAAATCTGATGTGAGCGGAACATGACCTTCCCTGCAGACTCAAATTCATTTTCTCTTTAATTCATTAATAATTCATTAAATTGAGTTTAATGGCACTGAATAACAATCATAATTAATTGAAATTACATTTTATATTCAGCTTTCATTTTCATTTGGTAACTGGACTTATTCTCAAAACCTGGGAAGAAAAAATGCGAATAAACTTAAATATCTCGAGAACGGCTAGCCCTAGAATAATGGAGTTTGTCGTATTCTTTTCGTCGTCAAAAATTAAGTATAAAACAAGCATTTAATAGACATATCTGAGCATACGTTATCTTTTATTTTAGATTTTGGCGATTTTAGCCGGCCATTTCGTAATAAAAGACAGGTTTTTCTTTTCAGAATCGTACCAAAATCTAATCAGCACCAGGGAATCCTACAACTGACTTATCTGCTCATTTTTGTGAAATTTGGTTAATTAGTTTTTTAGTTAGAGTGGATACAGACAATTTTTGCGGGCCATTTCTAAAAACTGGCAGGTTGTTTTATTCCGAATCGTACCAAAAACTAATCAGCACCAGGGTCACACACAAGTGACTTGCCTACCAAATTTTATGAAATTGGGTCTATTAATTTTGGAGTTAGAGCGAATACATACCTTGCACAGACAGACACACAGGCAGGCACACAGACAGGCACACAGACAAATACAGACGTCACGCTAAAAACAGTTTATTTGTATTCTAGAAGTCCTGAAACTTGTAGATTCGTCGAAAACTCGAGTTGTGATTTTCGGCATGATTCCAATATTTTCTCTATACATTACCATGTATTGCAGGGAAAGTAAAAATCTGATGTGGGCAGCACATGACTTTCCCTGCTGACTTATATCCACGTTCTCTTTATTTTAATTAAATTTATTTCACTTTTAATTCAGTTTTCGTTCTCATTCGGTAACCGGACTTATTTTCAAAGGTGGCGTAGAGAAAATACGAAAAACTGAAATATCTCGAGAACGGCTAGTCCTAGTGTAATGGGGTTGGTCTTATTTTTTTCGTCGTTAAAAATTACGTATTAAACGAGCATTTAATGGATATATTTTAGTATACCTAGCTCTTTAGTTTAGATTTTGACGATTTTTGCGGGCCATTTTGGAAAAAAAGCCAGGTTATTTTTTTCCGAATCATACCAAAATCTAATCAGCACCAGGGTAACCCACACGTGACTCATCTTGTTCTTTTATTCCAAATCGTACTTAAAACTAATCAGCACCAGACTCGCTCACAAGTGACTTACCTACCAAATTTTGTGAAATTCGGTCCATTAGTTTTTTAGTTAGAGTGGATACAAAATCTGCACAGACAGACACACAGACAGACATACAGACAGACAGACACACACACAGACGTCACGCTAAAAATGGTTTTTTCGTATTCTAGAGGTCTTGAAACGTATAGATCCGTCGAAAACTCGAGTTGCGATTTTCGACATGATTCCAATACTTTCCCTATACATTACCATGTATTGCAGGGAAAGTAAAAAGTTAGTTTCTGCGTCCACATAGTACACTTAGCACACTACCCAAATTGGTCCCAATCGTTTCAGCGGTTTCTGGATTACAAAGGGCCAATCATTACTACAAAATCCTGTTTTATAGCTAAACTAATATACCTTTGTCGGACATTTTTCTGTTCACATCTGCATAAATTTGAAACTTACCACCTAAATTTGATTCAAATCGATTCTAATTTTCGAGATTCCGAAGGGCCAACGATTTGACAGCCACCCTCATACTCACACTCACAGAGACCGATAAAAGTCCTTTCTGGTATCTTAGTACCCCACCGATATATTTAAGGTGAAAATTCGATTTATCATTAAATCACGATCATTATACTTTATTTAGGCTGCATCGGTGAAGTAAAAAGTTATTTTATTTACTGCTAAACGCATATCTATCAAGAAGAGAGTGGTACGTTACAATCACTGTTACCATACTTTACTCCAGCTCAGCTCGAGGAAAGTATAAATAAGAAAGACCGATCATGCATAAAGCATCGATTATGAAACACTTTCCAACTGCAATGCAATTTTACTTAAACATCTTTAAAACACGATGCATTCAGCCTATATTTTTTAAATATCGCAGTACTACACTAATTTATTATATTTGGAAACTCAAAACTTCACCGAAAAAAATGAACTTTATTCAAATGACGTCATCGAAATGTAAAGCGTCTGGCTCTCTATGTAAAAGTAGTGAATATTTCATTCATGCACTTTTATTCCAGACTCAATAGTTAAATAATTTTGAGTGAAAAGAATTCAGCAATTCTTATACAACTCATCTTACAATCACTTGTTTATATTCTTTATCCATTAAATCGTTGTAGAAATAATCAAAGTTGGATGATCATTTAAACTAAAAAATATTGTAATTACTTCGGCGCCGAATATAGATGCACAGAAAATATGCAAAAGTAAAGCGGTTTTAGGACGGATGCAACACTAAATATTTAAAAAGAACTTTAAAAATCACTATTTTGACACTGGGAGAAAAAGATGGATGTCCTATTTTATATTGAAGTGGGTCACGTGATCTCTTCATATTATATGGGTTGAAGGCCCAGACCACACGACCAACCCAGGGGTTTATGGTAACAAATTGTGTGGCCGCATATTATATGGGTGTCATATTATATGGGTGTCATTAATATTGTAATTTTTATTTAAAAACTACCGAACCTATTTTGCTAATTTTTTTTATATATTTTATGGAAAAATTTGAATATTTTCTAAAATTTTCGAGGCAATTTGTGAATTTTAACTTCGCTTAAAAAATGTTTGGAAAATTATGTCCCATAGGGTTCAATGTATTTCAATCTTTCAACCCGGGTTCAATCCTAAACTAATTAAGTGATATTATTAATAATTAAGTGATATTATTAAAATATCGCATTCTAACCAGTTGGTATAAATATCGCATTCTAACTAGTTAGTATATATATCTCATTGGAAATTTAATAAAATTTATCTTTTGACATTGCATAGACACGATATTTCGATGGAGAACTGTGGGTCGGATAATTTTAACCGGCAGTCCGGATCCGACTCAGGGGCCGTAGGTTGCGGATCCTTAATTTAGAGCTTATTACGACCGCGTCGCAAGTTATATATTTTTCGTTCTAAGAGGGCGTACTGTGAAAGTGTTGATTGGTTATCATGAATTCGTTGTATGTTCTGATGTAATTTTAATCAGATGTTTACATCTTAACCTCCGTGCAACGCCGGATTTGTTTTCAAGTTTCGTTATAAGGTGTATGAACGGTAGTCAATGGTGCAATAGGTGCATAGATTGCCAAAGCATTGAAATATACTTAAAATAAAACTGAGTATAAGCAAAATTTTCTTACTTGGAGGTGAAAAAAAACTACTTATATAATTACGTTTAATTTTTACTAGCTTATATTTACCAATTTCAAAGGGACTTGATATGTAATCAAAATGTGTATCAGGGGCACAATTCGCAAAATCATTTAAATATGCGTTAAATAATAATAAGAGTAAATAAAATCTTCTGACTTGGAGAACAAATTTATCTAAGTTTCATATTTACTAGCATATATTTACCAATTCCATATCAAACTGCAATAAATTACAAATTTTCACAAATATTTAAACAGTAACATTCAACTTCAAGGAATATATCTCGCAAGCGCTAACATCAGATTCTAATAAGTGCGCCATTTTCAATTCTCTGTTTACAGAGTTGTCACGGCAGACGATACTTAAGAACTAAATTGCGTTTTGCTGTTTCCCAATTTCAACGCGGAATAGAAGTTTCAGGATATTGAATAACAGTTCTGCTAGAAGGTTAATACAGAGTAACTTTTAGAACATGAAAAGCAGTTGAAGTAATAGTATAATGGCAGCTACTCTCTTAAAAAGTTACAAAAACTGTTGATATGCATATAATTTCCTTAAGATCTATTCCTTAAACATTCTATTATTGAATTTACATAGATGTTTTCCAAGCGAATTGCATTTCAATCATATACATAAGTGTAGGACTTCATGAAGTTATTAGACAATACTGTAAGACAAGTCATTAAGTCACTGTAAAACAAGTTACACGTTTAGCGACTGCAATGACTTAAAATGGTTGTTAGTAGATTTTTAAAAGCCATTAATAAAGCAAGAACGCGTGAAAATTATAACCTGCAAGTGTTTTTGATTTGGGGTAAAAACAGCTCTGTGACAATACAGAAGACAAGATGAGAAGTAATAGAAGGAACTATTTGAACTATCAACTTGACTTGGTTGAAACAAGATGGACATTCGTTAACGTAAAAATTTATGACAAGGGATACAATTTTATGGCTTTTAGTACAAGAAAAATCACCATAAAAGTGATTTGGAGAGATCGGCCCGACCTGTTACCGAGCTAACTAATGGATAGGAAACAAGCACATCGGTCAAATGATCTATTGACGAGCTATTTATAGACAGAAAACAGGTATATCGGACTGCTGAATATTTCGGAAGAGTAGAAATTGGAAACAACCGATCTTTCATCAATGATATCGATGATCGGCGATATCGATTATATCGATGCCCCCTGTGGATGTTGCTCCCACTGGCTTCCGGTCTAAATTGGGTGGCACTGTTCCGGTCGTCCAAACGATCGTCCCTGTCGAATGTTTATCTCAATTATTTACCTCGCGGATAACTATAATGAAAGTAATGAAATCCTTCTTTTCATTTGCAATCAATAATAGATTCAACATCATGCGGAATGTTTACTTAAATGCAAGGTCGATTGAAAGTCAAAGAATGCGAACGTCTTTCTCTGGAACGATTTATCGGTGAAGAAAGACAACTTTACGTTAGATGAGAGGATTTTGGATGAGGTTTTGGCCGCGCAGGGAGTTTTCTCCTGTAAGAAAATTTAGCGACAGCTAATTTGGCTGTATTTCACCAGCTTGGCTTATTTGGGAATTTTTGAGAATTTAAGCGATTGAACCAGAATTTTCTGAGTGATCCACGTTTTCCGAATACTTTCCATAAAGAGTATATAAGGATGCTCATATCATAATTCAAATAAGGCACCCTCCCCACCACGGCCTGATTAACGCACGGGCCTCCGGGGCCGCGGCCCTAGGCCCCCAAATTTTAGGGGTGCCTAAATTTTGTATGTGTTAAAACATTTTAATCAGAAATAATTATTTGAATAATATAAACTGACAATGTTAGTTTTTATTTTTAAATTTTGAAATATATATATATATATATATTATCAAATGGCCTGGCACTTTATTTTCATCATTCGCCTATATATCGGCCAGAAACGTGAACCATTTAGCCGTCCTAGGACGTTGCCCCAGGCGCACCAGAGGGGGGCGGAATACACTGCGTCCAACAACACAACATCCATGCCTTACGTGGGACTCGAACCCACAACGCGGCGGTGGAACGATCGCTTGGAAACGCTCGCCTTGACCGCTCGACCACCGCGTCGACTTTTGAAAATATGTTAAACGTTTTAAATATTATACATTTTTTAAAGTTTTATTTAAAGTAATAATTGCTTTTAAATAAAAGTTTTACATGCACAAAAGTGCCTTCGAGACAGAGGCCCTAAACTACTAAATTTGCTTAGTGATGTTTCTTGAATATATTTGATATGCCGTGAATGTATGGGGCTCCCAATTAACAACAGGTCCTGAGCCCCACATTGGTTCAATCAGGCCCTGCTTTTCACCCGAAGGTATACAGAGGAGATGACTCAACGTCGCGACAGCAGCACTGGGACATTAACTGTGGGATAGACCTGTTCATATATACATAAGAAAAGCCAATATTTATATCTGTCTGTATCTGTTGCGAATTTTCTGAACTTGGCACCATGCTTTATCGCAACTTATCGAATTTTGGATAATGCCGACCTTACTTTAATAAATTATACTTTAAATAATGTTACGAACGTATGTATCCTCTAGAATCGTGAGTGTATACGCAGGATACAAGAACGAGTCCAAGTTTCCGGATAACTTACGTTTATTCACAAATACAAAGTAAACAGGAACAATATAGTTTACTATATAGTACAACAATATAGTCAACAGGTATAATACAGTACTAAAAGGAACATTGTGTATTCGCAGCAACAGTTTATAGCAACTTTTCGAATTTTGGAAAATGTCCACCGTACTTCAATAAAAAAAACTTTAAATTATTTAAATGAATGGCAGTTATTTTAATGAATTATATCTCAGATAATTTAGATCGTATGATAAAAAAATTTCTTTTGTTTGATTAATTGGGCCATGGAAATATTTTTATAATTGAAATATTTTTAACAGAGGCCCGAGGAAAGTTACATTTTGTATTTTTTTAATTACAAGGTGTGACATGATCGAAATTTGTATCCTTTCCTTCAGACTTTCCTTCTTTTGACCCCAGACAGTCCGACCTACCAGAAGGTGTACGGTACCTGTTTCGATGGAAATGTCACCCAATTTTAGACCGGAATCCAGTGGAGGCGACATCCACAGGAACCCCTCAGGGTTTCCTTCCCCTACCACCAACCTTTCGGAAGGACTTACGGACCTACATATTTAACGTGCCTGTACTCCGTGTGAACACAGGGGCAGTTTGGGCAGAGCCGGGAATCGAACTCGTGTTCCTCGAGTACAACTCCTGTACCTTAACCACTGGGCTGTCCCACCCCATGCGATGACAGTCCTACTTTAATTGAAACCATGAAATCATTGGATTTTTCCTCTCTTTGTGCTTTTTGCATGTCTTTTCTAGTGCTTCCTCAGAAGCCCGCTCAACCCCACTCGCGTGGTGTCAGTGCCTCCTTATGGGCGACGGCTCTGATTTTATCGAGTAACACCAAACATTCTGTTAATTTTCAGTGAGATCAAATTTTAAGAAAGATCTAATTTATGCTATTTTCGCAACATCGAGATGTGTCAATCTGTAGCGAAAGTCGTGCTTTGAACACACTCTATTTCTTTCTCCGCTTGCAACTGGTGTTTCTTGGCGTAACGAAATCAATGAAACTTTTCGCTAAGAAAAGTTTCTCTGATCAATCGATAGATGGCGCGGAACGCAACCAGTAGCTGCCATCAACACAGAGCCACGCCGGAGAGACTGTCACATCTTCCGAAGCTACAGGCCTATTTATTGCTCAACTTAAAGGAGTTTAGGAGTAGCATGTAGTTCCCGTGAGGTGGAATACTTTAAAACTTCTCGATTTATTTAGATTATTTTATAAGACTTTTGAAACACAGTAGAGACATTTGTTATTAGATTGGTTTAAGCAGCCATTTAGTTTTGTAGAGTGGATTTATAATTTGTGTGAACTTAATGGAAAGTTTTCCTGACATTTTATACGAGGAGGGGGGTCAGAAAGAAGACTGGCAACATCGTGCCGGCGGTGGGGGTTAAAGACGATATTTTAAGAAAAGACTGTCTTAAATTTTAAATATGTGTAGTGACAACGCAGTTTTGATTAAACTTTCATATCGTGTGTCTCAAACGGATTGCACGTTGGTAAGTTTTAGTTGTTTATCAGTATTAATTGTGCTTGAATGGGCTTGTGTTGTGTGTTTTTGCAATGTCTTAAAGTAGATTTTTATTATATCTAGAAAAGGACAAAGATTGAAAATGAATGTTGAGCAGGACTTGACTAACGCGGGAGGGGCAGTTGCCCCAAGCACCCCTATTAGGGTTTCCCCAAATAAAACAATTGCAACATCGAAAAATTAAACTTCCTCCAAAAGAATATGTGCCATAGGGATTAATCGTGCCAATATAGCATGTTGGCATCATGATAGATAAGTTGCAATAATTTACATTCCATTAAAATTTGTAAGAACCACATTTTGTATACCTTTTCCTAGAATCCAATTATGTTTCTGAAAAAATATTTTTGTTTATTTCATATATATCGAGAGGTGAAGGGGGCCCCTCGGAGGAATGCCTGCACAGGGCCCCAGTCAGGCTAAGTCGGGTCCTGGTGTTGAACTTCGCTGAGTACATTCTCACAGATTCATATTCTGTATTTGTCTGAGTCCTTATCATAATTCGTGTCAGAATGAAAAGAAAAATATTTTTATGAGCTGCCGTTCGCATGTTAATCCATTAATAATTTTCTTAACAGTTCTTTTTATTAAAAATTACATGTTGGCAAGAGATCCGCAACCTAAAGAATGACTTGAATTCAGCTGATTAGTGTTAATATATACTATTTTAATACTTTTTGCATTTATAGAATAATTTGAACCAAGGGTTGGTAACAGACGATCTATGATTGCTCAATCCCGTTTTAATTTTACGACGTTAGCTAACATTCATTACTCGTTAAATGCAAATTGGATCGTCAAACCAATTATTCATCTTCATCATCCATCAAACTATCGGCAAACCAAAATATATTACAACAAATGAAATTGCTGTTTGTTTGTTCGTTCGATCCAGTTCGCCAGACCTACCCGAAGGTTGTTTTTGTTGAGACCCAGACCGTTCGACCTACCCGAAGGTGTAAGGTACCTGTTTGGACGGCCGAGATAGTGTTACCCAATTTAGACCAGGGGTTGGCGGCAATTATAACAGCTGTTTGTGAAAATATTTTATTCTGATGCTTCCTTGAAGAAAGCAGGAATAAGAGAATTATGTGACTATATATGTTTTGATCCCTTTTCGAGCCCTTTTTCTCAGGTCAAAAACGATGTACTTCCTTAACAATCGCTGAGAAAGAACTGCCGCTGAGAAAGTGGCAGACTTTTCGAAGAGGTTATTAAGAGATAGTTGCTGTTTCTGACCCAGAGAAGAGGGCTCAAAACACCTTTAAAACAGTTGCAGTCACCTAATTTCCCTATATCAGCCTTGTCCAAGAAAGTATTAGAAAGATTTATTTAGAACAATTATATTATTATTTATTTAGAATAAGTATGTGATTCCTCTTTTGGACTTCGGACTTATTGGTTCTCTTGCACTGATGAAGGGAATGCAGCGTATCCTCAAAACAGATCTGCGCTGCATTGTGTTATTTGTGCTTATATGCGTTAATCAAGTTTTCCTTTCCCTTATTATATTATTACTTGACACATACACCAGTTATTCGTTTCTGACATTCGTGAAATTGAAATCAGTTCGATTTAAACCGTCTAAATACTACTAAAAGGGTTAAATTAGTTTAAAACATTTGAATGACATTTTTTTATGTATCACCGGTTATTCTTTTATGAGTGGTTTAAAATCACTAAAAAATAACTGTTATACAAATGATAAGCAAAAAAAGTTATTAAATCATAAACGTAATCAAAAGGTAAATGCTAAAAAATCAGGGCCGTTGCTAAATTGAAGAGGGGCTGGTGTGAAATTCAAGAGGGGGGGGGGGGGAGCTCAACAGTCTTAAAGGAGGGGCTCGCCCAAAACACAATCAATCATTAGCATTTATAAACCATAATAGTTACTGTTATATATTTCAATTCATATAAATTATTAACAAATAATTGCATATTTGTATTTGCAAGCTAAGAGCTGATTATTAATATCCATATAGCTACTATACACCAATATTAATTTTTAATTACAATTGATTTTAATGTAAGCATTAACTAGTCATAAAGCTGTTAATAATGTGTAGAAACATTCTGAAAGTTAATACAAGTTAATGCTTAATATTAACGCTTGCCTACTTATCAGTTGATTTTGACTCTATAATGTACATATGACTCTATAATGTAAATCCCCCACAATAATATAAAAGTATCCTAAATACTATTGTCATATTGATTAAATACTTTTAAATTAAATATGTAAATAAATGGATCATAATCGCAAATTTAGCTAAATTAAAAAATCTTTAAAACGAAGTCATTTATAAAAAAAACCTTAAAGAAATTTTTTAATGCAAAATTTGAATGACATTTTATATGAAATTCCATATCATTACCAGAAATTTAATATTTTTATCAGGGGGTTGAGTATACCTTTGTACCTTTGGAGGGAGGGCTTTGCCCCCTCTGGCCCCTGCCTGACTACAGTCCTGGGAATAAACTTATAGGGTAGTTTGTCAGGGTGTTTAATACCTTATCTTTAACATTTGAAATTTTTTATGATGCTTCAAATAAGTATAAAATTGTTTTATGATTTAAGGTATCTGATTATAAAAATTGGTAGAGGCCCCCCCGCCCGGCTACTTCCCAGATGGCCATTATTCAAAATGTGTTCGAAAATTGTACAGAGGGTCTTAAAAGTGGGTCTTTCTTACAAAATCTCTCGAAAATGTTCTTGGAAACACATTCTCCAGAAAGGAATGAAAAATGTGATGGTTATAAGGTGAAGCTGGATACCGAGGGGATCTTTAATCATAAGAATCTAATGTGGGAAGCAAAATTACTGTTCTTCGGTAATTCAAGTACTTTACTTCTTTTAATGTGAAATAATCGTGGACAAGATCCAAACACAATGTTTTGAACGTTGGAAAGTACGCGAACTTTGCATTTTCTGGATGGCAATATGTAAAATTATTTTGAAGTACCAACTTATATTTCACGCAAATATAACTCGACAATTGGAATATGGCCAACATCTGCTGAGCAATATATGCCATTATATTAATTACTAATTCATCCATTTGGCGTCATTTTCGTAACTTTGGTTCCATTTTTGGCAATTAGGCGACATTTTCGTCAGTTTGACACTGCATTATAAAAGTCGCAAAGTTGGTGATATTTAGCTAAATGTGTTGCCAAGTGTTGCTTATTTGATAATACGTACTACTATTCGTTTTCATGTAATTTTTTTAGATTCATTTATTCGAAAAAAACGTGCAATATCTCGAGAACGGTTTAAGTTAGCGTTTTAAAGTTTGAGTGATTCGTTTTAGAATAAAAAAGTGCCAATGAAATGATTATTTTACATTATTGAATGCCCTGATTTTTTTCAAAAATTCATACGCAAATTTGGGTGTCTTCTGAACGTTCGATCGCGTTTAAAATCAATAGGCTTCCAGTATTAACGGGTTGTTGAGACCCAGACCGTCCGACCTACCAGAAAGGTGTAAGGTAACTGTTTGGACGGCCGGAGTATTAACGGCTTGTAATAATCGAATCAAATGACGTTTGACTCCATTCGTTTGTGAGATATCCCATCCACAGATTCACGCATGCGGACACTTACATAAACATACACATACATACATACACATGCATACAGACGCACGCACGCATACGCACAGATATCACCCCAAAACCATTTGATTCGAATTCAGGGATGCTCGAAACGGGTTCTTCAATCGAAAACTCGAATTCGAATACTGCGTCACAATACTTTCCCTATATATTGTACTATACATGTAAGGAAAGCAATAATATTTAGATATTAAAAGAAATATGTATAAGATCTGTGACATAATGTTTTTAACGTTGAATTGAATATTTGGCGATTTTACAGATGACAACATGTAAAACTATCTTGAACTGTTCAAGCAACTTATATATCGCGCAACTCTAAATTGACATTCATCAATATTTATTGTATCCGCAACAAGCAATAGTCCATATATTAAGACATTTTAATTACTAATTCATGAATGGGGCATTATTTCTGTTAATTTAGCTCATTTTTGCAATTTTGACTATATTTTCCCCAATCTAGGGTGACATATCGCCAAGTTGGCGACATCTCGTTAAATGAGTTGACAAGTTCATCCAAATCATAGTTAAGCGATACACATAAACGAAGAGAAGAGCTCATACTATCTATACTCTCTACTCTCTCATACTCTATTGGTCGTAAAAATACAAAACCATTACACAAGTATCTTCTGTCGTGAATCGAACAAACTAGATCCACAAAAAGAGTATTGATAGATGTGTCGCATAATATTGCATGCAAAGTGAACATATTTCACAATAGTTATACTTTATTTTAATTCTATGTAATATTTTTGATACATTTATGAAAAGCAACACGCAGTATCTTGAACTGTGAATGCTAGCTTCTTAAAGTTTGTGTCATTCGTTTAATAATGAAAAATTACATAAGAAATTATCACTTTTAAAGTTTTTTTTTAATGATTTTTTCAAAATTTCATTCGAAAATTTGGGGATTTTCTATTACGGTTAAACTTTTGAGGGTCTACATTCTGTTGCGCTTAAAATCAAAAGGCTTCAAAATCCACCGATTGTAATACGTGTATCAAATTCTGTTCGAAACGCCCCTTTCGTTTGTGAGATGTCGCTTCCACAGACTCACGGATGCACACACACACACACACACACACACATACATACATACATACATACATACATACATACACACACACTTACATACATACACACACACACTCACACATACTTACGCACACGCTACCCCAAAATGTTTGATTCGATGTCAGGGATGCTTGAAATGTGCTTTTCCGTCGAAAATATGCATTCAAATTTTCGATCTCATTATAATACTTTTCCTATACACACTTATTTTATGTATATAGGGAAAGTAAAAATGGAAGAAAATTTAAGGGAAAACAACTAGCCATACTGAAAGAATGCATTTTGTACATACTGCATCACTCAATAAGTCTCCGGTCTAACTAAGAAAAACAATTTTTATTTTTTAGAAATTCGACTTTATTCATCATACTCTCCTTCAAGAGTGATACATTCATTCCAACGCTCCTCTAACTTTTCGATGCTTTTTTTGTAGAACGATTTGTCTTTGCTCTCAAAATAGGCCTCAGTTTCGGCAATCACTTCTTCATTTGAGCCAAATTTCTTTCCCTGCAGCATCTTTTTGATGTCTGCAAAAAGCCATGAATGAATGGATCCATGTTTCATCCATTCTCACATACCGACGCAAGAAATCCTTTTCATCTCGCTTAAACAGCTTCAAACAGCGCTCTGAATCGTCGGCGCGTTGTTGTTTTTGGTCCGGTGTGAGCAAACGTGGCACCCACTTCGAAAGCAACTTACGCATGCTTAAATTTTCGTGTAAAATTGTAAACACATTACCTTCTGATATCTTTAAGGTGTCAGCTATCCCACGCAACTTCACTTTACGGTCTTTCAAAACTATTTTGTGGACTTTTTTATGTTTTCCGGAACAACTGCCGATTTTGGGCGACCAGAGCGTTCAGCATCATCGGTGTTTGTACGACCGCGTTTAAATTCAGCATACCAGTGAATAATAGTTGATTTCCCTGGTGCAGAGTCTCCATAACGCTTATCAAGTCACCGTTTGGCTTCAGCAGTGTTTTTCCCCATCAAAAAACAATGTTTAATCAACACACGAAATTCTTTTTTATCCATTGTTTTGAAAATTACAAAACTGGAGTCACTAAAACCACTGTAACCTATAAATTAATTGTCAAAATGTCATTAAATTTTGATACGTGTCGTTTGAAGGTTGGTACTATCCAGAAATCATATGGGTCTGTCAACAGTGTTGCCATATATGTGTCAGACCGGAGACTTATTGAGTGATGTGTTACTAATTAAGCATGAACATAAAGAGCCACATTGAAATGAAAATCCTCAAAGCAATAAGATAATAATAACATAAGCAATAAGATAATAATAACATTAGCAATAAGATATAATAACATACATAATAACATGTCTCCTCGATAAAGAAACACATTACCTAAACAAAACTACAGTACCTAACACCTAATAAAAAGGTGAACCCAAAATTACACCATAAACGGAATAATAGTTGCATATAATAAGTCATATACATAAGGTATTTAAAAATATAGTATAAAAATCAAAAAGTATAAAAACTGCAATGGATTATACATTTTCGACTGAAAAAATTGAATTCCAAACATGTTCCAGAAGTAAGTTGGTGGCACAGTAAGGGACAAAATGACTAGAGACATTAATATGCTGAATAAAGGAAATTAGAGATAAACTTTTGAAAAATATCGTCTACTTTATAAAACAGCAGAATGAATTGGCAATATAGTTCTAAATTAACGTAAGTTGATTAAACTCTAAAAATGTAGATAAAATTTCTGAGCAATATGAGGTGAAATGAGTGATATTAATTCTTGCGTAGTTTCATACACACCTCTTTGAATTTTTCGTTCAAATGTTAATGTTCCTGGTCCTGTAATGTTCTCTTAAAGCTCCTGTAATATTCCTGCGAGTGAGCTTTAAAAATAATGAAAATGAAGAATAGTGGATAAAAATAGTTAAACTTTCAATTCAATAATTTGATGAACATAAAATACCAATAATATCGAAATACCGGTATTTTTGTACCAATACTGGTATTTAGATATTGATGGAACTCGATCTTAGTATCGGTTTTCAGAAATTTCCAGATATTATAAAAACAATTTCAGGGTTACTCAACAGAAGAAAATTTTGACTTTTATTTGTTTAAAAAAATATTTTTGAAATACTCACTTTATGTGTACTTGTCTGAAAGAACAAAACAAAATACATTATGTATTTGAAGGAACCAAAAAATGTTTGTAAATTTTATTGTTAAATCAGCCCGATTTTCCAAAATTTTTATTGTTTTCCGAACTCACTTAAAGTTATTAGGATTACTATATTTAAACTAAAGGATGAAACAAATGTAATTTTTTTTAATTTAAATTCTAAATATGTCAATTTAGATGCAAATGCATTAAATTATGATTTATGTTTTTGGAATGGTTGTATTTCCAAGTAACCAAATTATTATTTTAATACCATTATTAAAAAACTGACGTTCATTTCAATAATAATCCATTTAAAAATAGTTTCTGTATAAAACACAGAATAACATAAATGTTAGCCGATGCAAACATATTGCGAAAGTGAAAAAAGTAAAATGAAATATACAGAGGATCGTGTACAAATACAGTTTTTGATGAAGCTGGTACAACATATACCTTCATTTTATTAATAATAAGTGTAAAAAACGGCTATTATACAATACGTAATAATTATGAAAATTTAGACGATGCAAACGGATTGCATAAGCGAAAAATATTTTCATAATTAACCTTTTGCTTACGGGTGGAACAGCGTCTATATTGATGGAATAGGTATTTGACAGGGTATATAGCAGGGTATTTGACAGGGTATATACAGGGTATTTGACAGGGTATATACCTATTCCATCAATTTGACAGCGTGCATATTGATGGCATAGGTATTTGTTTGGGATAGGTATTTGGCATACCCTATCCCAAACAGTTCGATAGCCTTTCATATCATTAATGATATGTGTGAAAAATATTTTTTTCTATATAACACGAAATTCTTATAATAATCGTAGTGAATTAAATAGATTTCAAAAGTGGAAGGAAGATAATCATTGGTAATCTCTTGCCATGGAGCAGTGGGAATTGCCATTTGCGAGCATGATTTTCGCAATCGCGTAGAAACGGATTACTAGAAGAATGAGAAAACTCCGATCTCAAAATTAGTGTCTGATTTCAACTTCGTAACAGTTTCGTGAAATTCCTAACTAAATTCCGTTGTTATAATAATTTTCGGGATTTCCGTCAACTTCGTGATTGAATTTTTTTTTCCAAAAGCAATGCGTAAAAATATACCTTACTTAATTTTCAAAGCGTATTTTATATTTTATAACGTGAAATAGGAATTCAGAGGCGTTATCTCGATCTCTGCTAGCGGTACATGCATTCATTCTTGAGTTATACAGTTTATACCCCCCCTTACACATACTCATATGTACATTCATACATGGACCCAGTACCTGATTGACCCACTAAGTTAGGAGAGGAAACCCCCATTTGGAAGCCCCACTTTGATCTTGTGAATATAACCCAAGAAAATTTTTCAAAATTAATTTCTCAAACACTCACCAGTGCTTGAAAAATCTTATTATCTAAATTACTTGGTTAACTAAATGTTCTCATGAAGCAATTGTTTTTTTTAAATTGGTTTCCTATATCAAAATTACGTCATTTTTTTTTGTCTAAATTTAATGTCTGTGTTTTGTTTCATTTTCTCTTTTATTCTCCTTTATGGCGAAGAATCCCGGCAAAACTGTTGGTTTTCTTTTAATTTTGTTAGAAACCATTTAATTTCTTAATCTTGTTTATTTATTCATATTTAATTTTAATGTTTCAAAGGAAATTTTTGCATTTCCTGCTGCTTGTTTCACTCTATTTCACACCTCTTTGAATTCTTCGTTCAAATATTTATGTTTTTAGAATGGCAACACCTATCTTCCTCAGTGATCTAAGTATTATTCTGCTGATAAAATTTTCTCTATTTTTACGGTTAGGTTCTCTTTTACCTTCGAAACCGCATGGCACATTTTGTCAACTCTTTATGCCATTATTAACGAAATATTTTAGAAAAGAAAAGGTTATAACGACTCTTATGAAACTTCATAAAATATAAAATTATTTTAATACGTTTGAACTATATTGCCACTTCAAGGTTGCTTTTGAAGGAAAAAGTAAGTAAATTGTAAAAAATATGTAGTAATTTGTAAATAATCATTTATCTTATGAATTACGGTGATCTTTACTTGAAGTCATTTAAATCAGTTAATTCAAACTGGGATTATTCAGTATTAACGAAAGTCTGGATACTAAAACAAACATTTTTTAAAATTATTTAATAATGGAAGATTTTGCAACATTATAAATATTTAAGACAATTATATTTTTAAAAAGTTTACAAATTAGCAAATAATTTTTATAAACGTAAGTATGTGAAAGCTTTTTGTGTTTTGTCAACTCTTCTCAAAGTTTTCTCTCTAAACGTTACGAATAGCGAAATCCTATCTTATTGACGTAAATCTTAAATACTATTTGTTGCCTGACTGACGAGTTAACCTAATATTAAATCTTGCTGAGAATAACAAAGCAGATAATAGAATGATGCAGCAATGATTTTGAGCAGAATGATTTTGAGCAGAAAATTTATGAAGGCAAGGATTTTAGAATTTTTCTGGTAGAAGTATTGTAACTTTGAATCTACAAACGGTAGTGGGCGGTTTGAGCCCCGCCCACCACTAACAATTTTTCAGCGACTTCTGTTCTATAATAGAGCAATGGATGATCACGAATGGTGAGCAACGATCAGTTGAGCATCTTTTTGTTTCTTTTTATGCAAAACCTTGCTATAGGGAGGACGTCGCTTCAGGTATCCCTGATTTTGTGTTTTATGTTGTTTTATACAAACATTGTTTCTTTCAGGACATTTTGGCTGGGCGGTGAAGTTTTCTGTTTGCCCTATATAAATATATTATTATACATATGCAATTTTTAACTACTATATTTACATATAAGGAGAAATTGTTAATGCAATTTGGCTACATACAGTCACAAAATCTTGATAAAATGATCTGAAAATAATCGACAAACCTCTTGGGAATTTCTAAACCTCATTCTCCCGTCGATAATAGCTTCTTTTGTTCGATTTGCACCTGTTCTTTTCCAAATGTGTAGTATCAAAAGAAGCAAACACATCTTCTTCAAACACCAACTTCACATCGGGATAACACTTGCGAAAGTCAACTTCACATCGGGATATTTTTCATTATATCCTGAAATTATTAATATTTAACTGTCTAACCTAAAATGTCTCCGGAAGACCCCCCGGATGTCTGCCTAAAAGAAACACTGTAGACAAAGCGTAATAACCGTTTCAACTTTTATCAGAAGTTTGAGTGTATTTCGAAGCATTTTTATTTTCGTTATATACATAATGTATACGGAAAGTATTGTGACGGGGTCGAAAATTCCAATTCGAGTTTTCGACAGGAGAGCACGTTTCAAGCATCCCTGATCACGAATCGAACATTTTTGAAGTGATGTGTGTGTGTATGTGTGTACATGTGTCAGTGAGTCTGTGGAGACGATATCTCACGAACAAATGGAGCGATTCGAATGAAATTTGGTACAAAAATCACAATCCGTGAATACTGGAAGCCTATTGTTTACATACACAATCGAATGTTCAGAACCCCCCCTAAATTTCCGAGTGAAATTTTGAAAAAATCATCAAAAAATCAAAACCTGTAATAAAGTTACGCAAATAGACATTTCTTATGTAATTTTTCCTTTGAAAGCGATTGACATAAACTTTAGAACGCTATTATGAACCGTTCTCGAGATATTGCACGTTTTTCAAATAAATTTATCAAAAAATGCCATAAATTAAAAAAATATTAACTGTTAGGAAACATGTTCACTTCTCATATGTAATATCATGCGATAAATTTGGTGACATCATTCGCGTGGATCTAACTCGTTCCATTTACGAGAAAAGATACTTTGAGTAGTACTTTTGTATTTGAACGCCAATAGTCATTTATCTGCTGTAAGAATAATTTATTTCTCCGTCCATAACATTGGGCGAGATTGTGGCGACGGATTTGGCGGAATGTCGCCAACTTGGCGACTTTTTAAATGTTGCCAAATTAACGAAAATCTCCCCA
Source organism: Amaurobius ferox (assembly GCA_951213105.1). Classification (NCBI taxonomy): domain Eukaryota; kingdom Metazoa; phylum Arthropoda; class Arachnida; order Araneae; family Amaurobiidae; genus Amaurobius; species Amaurobius ferox. The sequence goes on from OX578139.1 coordinate 11,899,364, forward strand.
AATGGATAAAAATGACGCTAAATCAATGAAAATGACTACTAATTGAAGAAAACTCAATATATTGGAAAGAATATAAGTACTTACTATAAGAATAACATTTTTTTTAACTGTAAAGACAGTAAATTCATTCCATTATATAAGGAAAGTCATGTGCTGCTCACATCAGATTTTTTAGCTTATAGTCAGGACATAATCTAGCAATGTTTTAAAATTTTTCTTTCTTGGAAATTTAAATTTTATAATATAAAAATTATACTCCTCAATAGCTCTTGTAGGTGTATTTTCTGAATACAGCAGATTCGCTTTGATACGATCCCACGATGTAACGACCTCAAGTAAAAGTCCTGAACAGTTTCCCGCAAAGAACAAAGCTATTTTTTTAAATCGTTATTGCGATCAGAATGGCGCTATTTTTGGTGATAACGACTCATCATTTTGGCATCCTAACCGCTGAAAATGGATCAAAACCTTTTCCTTACGGGTACAGGAAAAGCTTTTACTACTTCACATCGAGATATCTCAGAGAATTGTCATTTTCAGTTTAGAAAATTGTAGAAGCTATCGTTCTTTGTGAACTCGGTCGCCAAGTTGGAGCAAACTATTGAACACTGTTTTCGCCATGCAAGTTTAAAAACTGTTAAACATTCTCGAGAATTCGACCACCAGCCTCTGTTGAAGAAGAAATGGAAAGCGTAATTCATTAAAAAAGGAATGTCCAGGAAATATTGTTTTTTTTTATACTTTGGTGATGATCGATTGTGTTCGTCAATCTTGCGATGATTGATTGCGTTCTTGAATGTTGCGACGATTTCAACGATAAAGACAAATTCATTTCAAACGTCGTTTAAAGTATAGAATCGTGGGTGTATACCCAGGGTACAAGAACGAGTCCAAGTTTCTGGACAACATACGTTTATTCACAAGCACAACGTAAACAGGAACAGTACACAGAAAAACAACACTTAAATGCTCTACTCATTTCACAGAATAATTGATATTATTAACAGATTGTTGACTAAAGTAATTTCACAAAACAGCCGCTACTATTCTCGAAACATTGACAAAAATCACAGTTCAATGTAGCTCGTGTTAAGTCAACTCGTCAACTCCCCTCCCTTTTTATAGTTTCTCTATAGAAACTTCTGGAAATCTCTATCTCAAAGAATCATCTTTCTATCAAGAAGTTTCTGGAACATTCCGGAAGTCGCCAAATGACGCGAAATTGGCGATAAATCGCCAAATCTGGAACCCTTATTCTAACTTGTAAATGCTGGAAACCCTGGGATCACGTTATCCTCACGTCATGCACTGTATTTTCTTCGCCTGGCTTTCGAGACAGACGAAAGAGGAAGCGCCAAACGGAGCATTGCGCGTGTGCGGCAGTGGAAATTCCTTGTATAACCCAGAGTAGGATGACGGAGATGATTTTGATCAATGCGCAAGTCCTATGTCCATGGCAAAAGAAGCATCTGACGATGTCTCGGTGCTAAAGGCATTTCTTACTGGTCAACGTCGCGGATATGGAAAATTTTATTTTGGAAAGAGGGCGAAGTCAAGCTAAAGCGATCAATATCGTAGAATTCTCCAAAAAGCAATGAATGAAATAGTATTTTTATAATGCATTTTCTTGTTCCGATTGCTTTATTTATCGCAGTTTCCCCTTTTTAATGCCCAATAAATGTGTTTATGAGTACGCATGGTTTCATAATCTTACTATATAAAATTTCTCCCTTTTCCCTTTCCCTTCCACATTCGTTTTAACGATCCTTTCTCGCCATCCCTTGAGGGGGGAGGGTTGATATCGCAAGGCTGCTGATGTTTATTAGGGCTCTGACACACGAGCGTTGTTTTCCGTTTTGAGGACGCTGCGTGCTGAGGGTAAAATAATACCTAGAGATTGTCACACGAGAACGTTCCAGTGTGGTAAGCTGTAGGCATTCTTTGACTTCCAGCATGCAGAGTCCCCAAAACGGAAGTCTTCAGTGTTTCTTTCAGGCATACCTCCAGGTGGGAGGAGCCCCTCCGGAGACGAGTATTCGCCCCTTCCCCCGCGGAAATATTTTATGTTAACCTAGATTCTATTTATATGACATAGCATTTAGATATATTTATATAGGGTAAATAAAAAACTTGCCCCCCCCCCTCCCCACTTCCAAATTTCATCCTCCCCCGACCAAAAAGTCCTGAAAGAAACACTGTATTTTACTTTTGTATAGGAGCTCAGACAAGGCTTACGGTAGAACTGCCTTCTATAATAAATGAAACAAATTGAAAATCCTGATAATCATGCTTAATTATAGAAAATATTCGTAATTTACAAAATATTTAATCGTGAATAGCTGGGGTATGAATATGGCCATTTGCTTCCAGGGATTGACCCTTATTTGTCCATTTTTAGCAATCTGAGTTTTCTTAGGGTATTGAAATGGTGTTATTTGCAATAACTATGAAAGGGAAGCGGGCGTGTTTAAGCAGATGGTTTCATTCCAAATCTCTGTTTCCGCAGGTGCTTATATAAATAAGTAAAAATATCAAAATTGAAATCATTTTTAGGTGTGGATTTCATATCGGCATTTTTTTTGGCTTTATAAGTCTAAATTTTATTTTATTTTTTATAGCCCGACTTGTCAGAGGTGAATTTTTCTTATGGCAGGCATTTAGACAGCTCTTAGTTTATCCCACAACGGATTGCATTATTCTACTACCAAGAGTATGAGATTGTGAATAATTAAAAGTGAAATATTTTATCGTATTGTCCATATCTATCAATAATATTTAAAAAGTATATTTTTTATTAAAATTGATTTCGTCGAATCATTGGTCATTGCGTATATAGCATGAATTTTTAGAAAGCTGCGCCGAATAAGGTCGCAGAAAATCGAAAGGTGAAAAACAAAATAATCACAAACTACACTATCCAGACATCATTGGTGTTGCAAGACATCAAACTCATGTAGGTTTGTTTAAAATTTCACCAGTGTTAATTTAGAACAATGGACCGCTTTTTCGTTATTGTAAAGACCTTTAAATATATATCTGGACTGTAAAACATTGTGTAAGTTCTTTTTCAAATTATGGCTTGAAAAAAAAATTCAAAATATTGAAAACAAGAGATGAAATATGCACATCTATATTTAGCAAATGATTATTTTCTGTAAAATTTCTCATGAGAAATTCCATGCAAACAATTCCGATATGCTAAAATAAACAGTTTTGTCGAAGTTTCCTATTTATGGGAATTTCAGCAATTTTACATCAATAAAAACAAATTACCAAGTAAAGATTAAATAATTGAAAAATCGGAAGTTATATGCAGTAAACTTGTATTTTATATGAAAGGTGGAAAACATACAAATTAAATTAATATAAATAGGAAAATTGAAAGCGACAAGATCAAAATACAGATAAATTTATGTATTGCTTACACAATTCAGATTTTATCTATTAAATCGTTTGAAACAATTACACTACTTCGAAATTTACATTTTTTAAATATACAGGGTGATCGGAAAATGTCTGGCCAAATTTTAAAGGGGGTTAGAGGGGGCGAATATAAAAAGATTCCAGTACAATGCGTGTCCGGAAACGCCGCGTAAAGCCCTGGAGAGTAAAGAAAGTGGAAAGGAATTGTCAGAATCATAAATTATACTCTTGGCCGTGTCATAGCATACTTTTTACACATATATTATGCACCCGGTCGTCCAAATTGTTACTCAAGTCCTCTGGATGAGTCGGACGGCCTGGGGTTTCCACATATATTATGCATGTCTCATGAAAGGTAAAAGTATTGATGTTTCATCGAAATCTCTATTTTCTTATGATGCATCTCATAATATTGTTATGAAACGCATCCTCTAGAAACGTGGGTGTGTACGCAGGATACAAGAACGAGGCCAAGTTTCTGGATAACTAACGTTTATTCATCCCAAGCACAAAGTAAACAGGAACAGCATACAATCAAACTGCACTTAAATGCTCCACTCATTTTACAGAATAAACGATATTATTGGCAGAATGTTGACAAAAGTCATTTCACAAAACTGCCGCTACTATTCTCAAAACATTGACAAAAGCGCAGTCCAATGTAGCTCGTGTCACGTCCATTCGTCAACCCCCTGCAACCTTTTTTATAGTATCTCCATAGAAGCTACTGGAAATCTCTATATTTCAAAGAATAATCGTTCTATCGAGAAGTTCCTGGAACACTTCGGAAGACTCTAAATGTTGCCACATTGGAGATAAATCGCCAAATCTGGAAACCCTTCCTTTTACTGGGAAGTCATGGCAACTCTGTGTTCACGTCATCCTCACGTTATGCTGACGTCATCCACTGTATTTTCTTCGCCTGGCCGTCGAGGCAGACGAAAGAGGAGGCGCCAAACGGAACATTGCGCGTTCGCAACAATATATTTCTTATAAACCAGTGGCGTTGATTTCCTTATAAACCAGTAGCGTTCTTTTGTATGACAATTACTCAGGTTAACAAAATGTTCACATCTACTCTTGTGCACCGCGTGTTGTTGGCACATTTCGGGCGCGGTAGCCCGGTGGTTTTCGCGCTAGATTCGCACGCTGCCACAACTGCCGCCGTGTTCATGCGGAGTACGATCACGTTAAACATGTGGATCCGTAAGTCCTTCCGAGAAGTTGGTGGTAGGGGAAGGAGGGTACGGTTCCTGTGGATGCCTCTCCCACTGAGTTCCGGTCTAAATTGGGTGTTACTTCCCGGCCGTCCAAGCAGTTACCTTACTCCTTTCTGGTAGGTCGGACGGTCTGGGTCTCAACAACAACAACAACATCTACTTTTGTAAAGAACCTCGTTGTTCCAACTGGGAATGGAACTATGTATCTCCGCCAGTCGGCGCTCTACCGTTGAACTGCTGGAACGGAGTTGCAAGTCCTTATCGTCGAAGTGGACTCTGCATTCTCCACACTCTAATGTCAGATTGATGTGCAACTGACCACTTCCTGCTATTTTTACTTCAAGTTAGCCTCCTGCTGCTATTTCTATTCCCTAGGTTAGCCTCTTGCCTGGTCCTTGTTCTCCCGATTTGAAATCGGCGCATAATATCCCAGAGTACACTGAATCCGTGCTAATCGTACTAGGGTTACTTCATATCTGCGACATATTTGCACTAACCTACAGGGTTGATATGTTTGTGCGCCATTGTAAGGAACCTTGCTGCCCCAACAAGGAATCGAACCACGGATTTTTGTGCTGGCAGCCGAAGTCCTACCATTGAGCTACTGGGAGAGAATTGCAAGCTCTTATCGTCGAAGTGGACTGTGCATTTTCATTTTTAAACTAATAAAATATTATAAAAAATACTTTTAAGTTGCACTATTTTAGTAAAATGCATTAAAAAGCAAAAAAGATGCCTTCTAAGCCATCGGTGAGTTTCTATAAGGTCTGAAAATACTTTTAGAATCCCCCCCCCCCTCCCACGTCTCTCAGGTGAAGATTGAAAAACTTGCTTCGATATGTTCTGTCCGTTGCTCGATTCTATAAGTGTGCAAAGATGCCTGGCATGTCTGCAGTGGGCTTCTGAAAGGTCTGAAAAAACTTTTAGACCTCCCCACCCCATTTTTCACCTCCTCGAGGAAATAGTATAGAAAATCCGGCTCCTTTAGGTTTTGTTCCGAAGCTGGTGCTATAAATGTGCAGAGATTACTTCCTTGTCATCGGGGTGGTTCTGGTCGGTTTGAAAAAATACAAACATGATAGACAATTATTATATTATAACTCTGAGCCAAAGTGACGTTCCAATTTATCGAAAACCGGAATAAATTCTACGCAGAAATATTGATTGATGCATGAAATGGGGATTATTATCGCATATTTATTGGTGTTTTAAGCGATTTCGTCATGCATCAAAGCATCGTTTCTTCAAAAATTTAAATCATGCATCAAAGACTTATTTCAAAAGATTTTTTTTTGTACTTCAAATTATTCTGTATCGAGCCCCTTTGTCGTTTTTCTTTTGTCCCCCGCATTTTTTAGAAATTAATTAGTAAATAAAATTTGCGGATTCAATAAGAAGGGGAATAGTTTCATGTGTAAGAAGAAAAAATGTTTTTGAAATAATATTTTTTCCCCCAGCTTGCCCTTTTTTAATATTAAAAAACTGGAAGTTATTATCGTTTAAAACGCATGAGGTTTTTAGGTTTCTCGGAAAAGCAGAAAACTAAAATAGTATATAAAGTGAATTTTCAAACAATGGTGTTTTTGTATAAAATGCTAATTAATTTTGAAGCAGTGGGAAAACTATAGGGTCGGCGTATTCGGCTGAAATTGAAGCATTACGAAATATACAGGGTCATTAAAAAAAGACGGACCAAACTTAACGGGGGGGGGGGGGGGGGTAATACACACCAAATCAAGTATTTTTCGCCATAGTTAACCGGGTTGGAAATGAAACTCAAAGGCGCCAGTCGCTTAATGGTGAAACCGACGAGGTGAGGCGAAAACACAAGAATGACTTAGAAGTTACAAAATGACATTTAATAAACAGTAATTACAGTAATGAACCAAAAAAGCGACCGCCAACCTGAATGAACCTTTTACAGCGCCAATGGAGGGATTGACGAACTCTTTCGAACAGACCAGGCATGTCGCGCACTTCGGCAGCAGCGGCCGAAATCCTGGATACGAGTTCCTCTCCAGCTTCAAGGAGAGTGTCATAGATGAGACCCAGTCATTTCTAATATTGATCCACGGAACCATGACAGCCCATCGGTATGTTCGTGACATCCTTCAGCCACATGTGTTGCCACTCATTACAGGACTTCCAGGAGGCATTTTTCAACAGGACTATGCTCGGCTACACACAGCAAGGGTGTCACAAGAATGCCTCCGCTACATTACCACCCTTCCCTGGCCTGCCCGATCCCCAAATTTGTCACCAATCGAACATGTCTGGGATCACTTGGGACGGCAAATCAGGTAGCGTAGGAGCTTGATCGAACTAGAGGCGCGCTTACAACAACAGTGGAATTCACGCTAGAGGTGGCCCAACAGGGTACTAGAACCTCCATTCATTTGTAGGTTTTCCTGTAATAAATGATCCTTTTGCTTTGATTTTGTAATGACTTATTTATATCAACGTTGCACTCACAAACTATATAAAATTTCGTTCGATTCTGACAACTCTTTCTTGGTGCGAAACTTTTTGTGGCAATGAGCGTATATAAGAAATGCTTTTTTCTCGGACTGTCTGTAACGCTTGGTGATAAATTTTACGAACTTGTCCACTAAATTATCGCGAATCACCAACATGGCGATATTTTGTCCCAAATTGGCTAAAATACTGTCAAAATTACAAAAGGACGCTAAATTAACGAAAATGACTTCGGCTCGATGAATTAATTATTAAAATATTTTGTTATATTAACCATTGTCAATTTAGAGTTGAGCGAAATAGAAGTTAATTGGGTATTTCTAAATAATGTTCCATGTTGTCATCTGAAAAAGGGCCCAATGTACAATTTTACTTTAAATATTGCGTCGTGGATTTTATTACATCATATTTTGACTGCTTAAGAGGTAAATTCATTGCCCTATATAGGGAAAGATAAGTGTATCAGATGTTTTAAACCTGCCAAAAACAAACTAACATTCTTGATTTAAATTCCAGTTTTTAATAAATATGTTTTATTATAACATTTTATTGTATTTAACGTTGAAAATAGTGGTCTTGACCGAAATTTAGCTCAGTTAGATTCTATTCCGTGATCGATATCATAAATAGTCAAAGTTACTGTTAATTTGGCGACTGGAGCAGAGATCGAGCTAGGATTTTTCCAGAAGAGTAAAAATACTCCCTGACTTGGTTGGAAGGGATATTTTGCTTTCCAGAGGAGTAATTTTTAATAAATGTACAATTACCCTCAAAAAAATTTTTTTTTTACAAAATCGGTACTTAAAAATACGCACGACTTAATTTATAAAGAGTATTTGCTTGTTTTATAACGTGAAATACGCATGTAGAGGTGTTATCTCGATCTCTGCACTGGGGAATCTGGAAATACTTTATTTTTGAGTCCATTTTTATACGCTCTTAGAGCAATCGAATATCTGACTCCATAAATATCTGTCCCGTGGAGGTCGATACTGTTGCGAATGTGCAATGTCTTGTTTGGTGCCTCCTTTTTCGTCTGTCTCGAAGGCCAGGCTAAGAAAATAGGGTGGATGCCGTTAGCATGACGTGAGCCCAGGATTGCCAAAATTTCCCAGTTCGAAGAAGGGTTTCCAGATTTGGCGACTTCCGGAATGTTCCAGAAATTTCTCGATAGAACGATTATTCTTTGAGATATAGAGATTTCCAGAAGTTTCTATGGAGAGATTATAAAAAAGACCCATCCCTCCGTTGTGTGGGAGTTGATGAATGGATGTAACACGAGCTACATTGGACTGTAATTTTTGTCAATGTTTTGAGAATAGTAGCTGCTGTTTCGTTGTTGTTGTTGTTGAGACCCAGACCGTCCGACCTACTGTAAAGGTGTAAGTTAACTGTTTGGACGGCCGGGAAGAGCCACCCAATTTAGATCGGAACTCAGTGGGTTAGACATCCACAGGGACCGTGCTCTCCTCTCCCTAACACCAACCTCTCGGAAGGACTTATGGACCCATATGTTTAACGTAATCGTACTCCGCGTGAACACGGCGGCAGTTTTGGCAGCGGAGGGAATCGAACCCGGGCCTACCGAGTGTAATTCTCGCGCGCTAACCACTGGGCTACCACGCCCTTAGATGCTGTTTTGTGAAATGACTTTCGTCAACATTCTATGAATAATATCGCTCGTTCTGTGAAATGAGTGGAGCATTTAAGTGCTGTTTTATTGTATACTGTTCTTGTTTACTTTGTGCTTGTGAATAAACGTAAGTTATCCAGAAACTTGGACTCGTTCTTGTATCCTGCGTACACACCCACGATTCTAGAGGTTTTGTAACAATACTATAAGTGAGCAAAGATTCAAGATTCTAAATGACCGGAGCGCATTTAAAAAGTTCAAGAAGAAACAAACACGCTGGAAAATGATTATATAGACTGTGTTTCACATTTTCGAAAGACAAATTTCGAAAATTTAAACTCCATCCTCCATACTAAGTTTCTAAAATATCAATAGACCTCAAGTAGCGTGGGAGGGGTAGTTGGATGCTTATCCCCCCCCCCCCCCCCCCGACCTCTTCAAGAAGCCCTCTGAATGCATTTGAGTTTGTAGAAATTACATTTAGATGAAAGAAAAATAAAATATTTGTTTACCATTCCCAGCCCCTAATTTTTTTTCCTGCCGACGCTATGTTGTAAGCTTCTGAAATGTTTTCAGGAAAATAATCGTACAAAATGTCATATCAATTTGATTGGGAGAGATATAGCGCTCGTGTGGAACACAATAAAGTTTTCAATATCTCCAGAAGTTCTCGTGATAACGTCCAAACAATAGCGGCTTTTCATTTCGGGTTTAGCGTATTTTTAAAGCTTTACTTATTTGGTATTTGTGTGAATTTTTCTTTTCTATGAATTTTTCCATTTCAGATTAAAACAAGAACTTTCTTATGCCAGCGTATCATACATGGTGGCGTTTGTTTTTATATAAAAATATCTTATATAAAATAGATGTTTTAGAAGCACGTCTATACATAATAATAAATTTGTCTGCTGATCTGGTTGGTTTACACATAAGCATTCCGCGTTTACTATTTCGTGTAGCCTCTGATGGTAATGCCCGAAAGCGCTCTGGATTTTTAAAGCTATGTGCGTTTTATAGGATGGTTTTATTAAATGATCTTTCATTTATGATGTTGTGTCGTTGATTTTATAACTGAACTTCTATACATACTCTTGTCTTGTAACTTTTATAACTAGACACACAGAATTTGTTTTTATACCACCGCACGAAGGGAATAAAATGTCCCCGAATTTTCTTAATTAACTTTATTGGTGTGCAATCAACCGTTTTTGAGATATTATAATTTATATTTACAGCAGGCAATTTCTTTCTATTGTTACGACGTATCCACCGTAATCGTGGGTGTACTTTCAGGATACAAGAATGAGTCCAAATTTATGGATAACAGACCCGTTTATTTACAAGTACAGCGCAAACAGGAATAATACACAGCAAATAGCTCGATTAACTATCTCACGCGATCATTCAACAATTGTCAGGTGCAATGAAACAACACTTACATATTCAGCTAATTTCGCAAAACAGGTGATAATATTCTCAAAAAAATTGACGTATGTCACAGTTCAATGTAGCTCGTGTAACGTCAACTGCTCTCCAACTGAGTGATGACTCCTTTTATATACTCTCTGTAGAAACTTCTAGAAGGGGCTCTTATCGTGTAGAATATTCGTTATATCGAGAAGGTTCTCGAACATTCGAAATGCCGCCAAATGGGCGATGAATCGCCAAATATGGCAACTCTGAACCGACAGCCTTTAAATTGCAACTCTAGATTCCCGTCATAGGAAAGGGGACCTGCACGGGTGTTTTCTCATTCTAGTTTTCAAAAGAGACTCCAACACACGTTCGTAATTACATTTATTTATAGTTTTTGATTCAATTGTATAACTATGACAACCGAGTCACGTTTCGAAAATTGAAATCGTTTGTTGGTTTTTCCTTAAACCAGAGAATGGAAGAATAATGTTATAATCAATAAATTTGTCTAAAAATGTTGAAGAAAAAAATGCCCAGTGACAAGATGAAATATTGTTTCAAACAATTTCCATGAATAGAACTATAAAATGTGCGCTATTTTCATGCTTAAATGGGAAATGGCTTTTGATATCCTGAAATATAATTAGTGTGTACAGTGTTTCTTCCAGGACTTTTTAGTAGAGGGGGGGGGGGGGCAAATGAAACTCTGAGGGAGAGACAAGTTTTCTCTTTGTCCTATATAAATATATCTAAAGGCATAAATAGAAACCAGAATAACGCAAAATGTCTCCAGGGGGGGGGGGGGGGTGAAGCCCCCCGGATATATGCCTGAAAGAAACACTGGGTATGCAGGTGTTACATTTGATTATTAGCCATTTTACCCGCGAGAATCGTCGATGGAAATGACTAGTATTTTCATACTTGCACCAGAAAATGTACCCGCCGTTGCTCGCAAATTAAAGTGCAAACTGATAAGTACTACACTGGAACTCACAGCCAATTCCTGAAAAGCAAATAACGTTTTAACAATACGCTCGCTTATAACAAAAATGGAATGACAAATTGCTTGCGGGGTGCGCACTTGTCTACGCCACCTGCAACCCTAAAGCTTCCAAACTGCAGCAACTCTGAGCGCGGTTAGTACTTGCGTGGGTGACACCTCTGTCCCCCCTTTTCTGTGAGATGACTGAGTTAATTTTATATTTTAAATGCTCGCATCGAAGGAATTTTCGAAAAGTGTGTTTTTTGAATTGTATATTTTATGTTTCATACATTAAAGCTGACGTTAAAATGTTGATTTTTTCCAATGAAGTCCATCCAATCTGTCCTGTTCCAACAATGCCATGTTTTCAAATGCTGACACAAATTCAAAATATAAAATATATAATTATCAAATGCTGACGAAGGTTGAAGCAAGCATTCAAGCTGGGTATTCCTCAAACAGTGATATCGCTAAGAGCCTCAGGAGCAATTTTCTTTTAAATCATGAAAATTGTCAAATTGAGTCAATATTCCTGTATCTGAATTTTAAATAATGTTACGTTGTAGTTTCACTTTTAGAAGCGTGAATATAGATGCCATCATCAGCACCGTACGAAAGATGGCAGCCAGTAAAACTTTTTTCCGAATTAAAATAACTATGGAATTAATTAAAAGTTTAAAATAGTCTCACCGAGGCGTATCGTCCCGGGCCTTGAAATATTTGTGCATCAAATTTTATGTCCGTACGACGCTTAGATTTTCCGCTGCAGACAAACAAGCAGACATATATTTTCTCTTAAAGACGAACAAGCATATATATATTTTCGCTTAAAGCAGTGTAGTTATATAAAATAACAAAGTAACTGAATTTGATTTGTATAAAAAACAGTGAAAATTGTCTGCAATCCGTCACGAAAATAAGAGGTCACTATTTATAAAAAATCTTATATGGGCAGCACATGACTTTCCTTATATAATGCAATGAATTTACTACTTTTGCAGTTAAGAAAATGTTATTCTTATAGTAGATACTTATATTCTTTCCAAGATATTGAATTTTCTTCAATGAGTCGTCATTTTCATTGATGGAGCGTCATTTTCATTCATTTGGCGAGATTTTCGCTAATTTGGCAACATTTAAAACAGTCGCCAAGTTGGCGACATTTCACCAAATTCGTCGCTAAAATCTCGCCAAGCGTTATGGTCGGAGAAATAAGTTGCTCTTACAGCTTCTTATAACAGATAAATGACTATTGGCGTTCAAATACAAAAGTATCTTTTCTCGTGAATGGAACAAGTTAAATACACGAGAATGATATCACCAAATTTATCGCTTGATATTATATATGAAAAGTGAATATGTTTTTTAAGAGTGAATATTTTTTTTATTTTACTTGATTTTTTGTTAAATTTATTTGAAAAATGTGCAATATCTCGAGAATGGTTAATGTCCTACAGCTTATGTCAATCGTTTTCTAAGGAAAATTACATAAGAAATATCTATCTGCGTAACTTTATTAAACGTTTTGATTTTTTGATGATTTTTTCAAAATTTCACTCGAAAATTTTGAATGGTACTGAACATTCGATTGTATTTAAAAACAATAGGCTTCCAGTATTCACGGATTGTGATTTTTGTACCAAATTTCATTCGAATCGCTCTATTCGTTCGTGAGATATCATCTCCACCGGCTCACTGACACACACAGACATCATCTCAAAAATGTTTGATTCGTGATCAGGATTGCTTGAAACGTGCTCTCCCGTTGAAAACTCGAATTCGAATTTTCGACCCCGTCACAGAACTTTCCTTATGCATTATGTATATAAGGAAAGTAATAATAATGAAATAACACTCGCTATTTACATAAGTGGCCACTATTTATAAATAAATTAAAATAAGCATCCGTTACTTATATAATACATCCTAAATAAACGACCACTAAATTATATAATACATCTCAAATAAGCGGCCACCACTTATATAATACATCTCAAATAAGCGGCCACCAATTCTATAATACATCCTAAATAAGCGGCCATTACTTATAAGTAATTAAATCAGCGCCTTCTACTGAAATGATACATATCATTGAAGCCCCAAATCCTTTTCTCAAGTGAAATAAATCCCGTTGCCGATAGGTGGCGGTTACGGGTTCGATCCCGGATAGGAGAAAATCTTGGGTCTTCAATGGCGCTGATTCAAACATATAAATTAAAAATGAAACAAATGAGGATGGAAATAACACAAATCAATTTCCGAAATGCCCGTTTTGAACAAAAATAATTCTCGCACTCAATTTTTTTTTCATTTGCAGCCAAGCCACTTATATAGCAAAATATGATAATGAATACTTCACTGCTTGCTGAAAATCCTATGTGTTCCGTAGTTAAAGTATGAGATAACATCTGGCGGCACCAGATGGCGCCACCAGCAACCATGCAATTGAAGATATGATACAAATCTGCCGTGAACTAGAAGGTTTTTCGAGTTTAAATAACTAAAAAACTAATTCGAATTAAAAAAGAAATTGCCGAGACTTATTTTCCCGGATACTGAAGTACTTGAATACCAAATGTCATGAACGTAATACGTTTAGATTTTACGCTGCAAACGAACAGATAAACAAACAGACATGCATCTTTCTTTATTATAGATAATCAATTTACTAACTCAGTAAAAATGAACACTATTTTAGTAAAGTTGATTTTACTTTTTTTAACTTGGTTTAAAATGTGCATGTTACACAAAAAACTTTTATCTTAGCCATGTGAGTACTCGAAATAAAAGGGTTAAAATAATAATGGTTGAAAATACTGTAAGATCATGTGTCTTCATGTTCAGATTTTCCTAGTATTCTTAACTTTTTTGAAATTGATGAATTGTAACAATATTTTTTAGAAATTGTTTCGAACTAACTCTATAATTTTCTTTATTTCAGGTTCCAAATGTAATTCAAGAATTTATGACAAGCGAAGAAGTTTATAACTAATTTGTCAGAAATTTGTCTACAATACTGGATGAAATGAATTTTTAGACAGGCATTCATGGACTACGCTCTAATAATAATATTTATGAAATTAGTGTGGAATTCTGCTGCGGATTTCTAATTTGTTTTGAGTGAAGTTCTATGCGAGTTTACCGTTGATATGTACATATTAAGATAAGCGTGCTTAGGTACTTAATTATATTATTTATATTATGAAACATATCCAGTCAAAAATATTTATAAATAAAATTACATGAGAATAATGGAATATATTTTGAAAAAGTTTACATCAACCTTAAATCCATTCATAGTTATATAGTTCATAGTCACAATATGTCATATCTATCTATCTATCTATATATACTTCGTTATACTTCATATATATATATATATATATGTATATTATGAATGCGCAATAATTTAGAAAATTTTTAAGAGTGATTTATAACTACTAATTTGTATAACATAAAATTGAAATTATTTATACAAATTTCATCACACCTTCAATAGCGCATAACTATTTTTAAAAACAGATATAAAAACAAGTTTCAAAATAACCGTAAATTTTATCAATCTAAATTATGAAAATGAAATTAAATTTTTTGGATATTAAAAGTCTCGTATTTTTGAGAAGTTGAAATGGGGATTCTAAAATCATGTGTAAAGGTTATATAAAGACTGGACGTTTATGTGGCAGTGTAAACTGGCAGAGATGGAAAAAAAAAATGTTTTGAAATTCTACCAATAGGCTGTTGTTCTACCTTTTCAGCTTTTGGTAGTTCTTTAGCACTTAAAAGCATTTTTTGAATCTCTGCTTTGAAATGCACCTTAAAATAGCATAGTAATAAATATATACAGAGTATAACATATAGTGTATAAATTAAAGTATATATTAGAGTATAGTAAATGAAAAATAATGTTTTAGTAAATGGTTAGACAATTAAATAAAATTTAGTTTTGAGAAATTTCATTTGGATATTTTATACTAAATCACAAAAGAACAATATTTTTTAAGGTTATTAACATTTGAAGTTTTAATCTTTGGGAAATTAAGTATAAATTGCATCAATTTCTAGCGTTCGATACTGAGAAAATGCAACTATATAGCAACTAAAACTCTTAATTAAAACGTAAGTAGCTTAATTGTAAGTACCAATATCGCCAGAAAAATATTATATGATAGCGTTTAAAGTCAAGTTTATTATATATTTGATCATGATTATGTTTATTAAATTTGTTAAATATGTTGAATAATTCATAGCATTTTAATTAAGAAATATTTTAAATAGATATTAAATACCATAATATTAGTGGAATATGATTATATATCCGTAAAAATATATAAAAAGCTTTCTATTTCTTCTACAAAATTAATCCCTTAATGGGAATATATGCAAAAATAAAAGATAATATAACTCTCTATTTTGTAAGTATAAGGACCTCTTAAAAAAAGCTTAGCCCTCAGGAATGTCCTATGCATAAGCCTAAATTTTCTTTTTACTTGAAAATTTTTAACAGCTTTGGAAAATATTAGTATGTCCAAGAATTTAAAATAATGGTAGTTATATGAAGTACTTCATTTGCGGCAATACCGAAATTTTGACGCAACTGCATATTTAAATGGAAATTGGAAGCTAAAAGTATATTTTAGTAAAATAAATAAGAGATAAGCAAAAATAAAATAAAAGGGAATTTTTACATGTGAGACTAATTTAGGTGTAGCTAACATTAGAACTCCGTAGTAGGTATCTGCTAGGTAGTTAGTTCATCCACCGTTGAAAATATTTGTTGTAGTATAGTTCTTAGAATATGTTCCGTAATACAAATTTTCTAAATCACATGACACCAATAACGTAATATTTGGCAGTGACGTAGAACTTAACGTAAAGCTTCATTTACGTAAAATTACACTATTGGTGAATAAACCTTTATAGTAAGAACTTTAAATTACTAATCTATGCTAATCCCCTTTGTAATTGAATTTGGATCAAAGCATATAGAATCAGTTTAAGTCACATATAACTATGTTCGATATTACAAAAGTATAAGTTTAAAACGTGATTTTTAATTTGTTGCAATTCATTGTGATATATTTTTGAACGTAAAAAAGAACATATCACTCGAGCAATAGCGAATTTGTGATAAAAACTTACATAACATGATCGGTTAGAAGCTGTTTGTTTAGAACTGATGTAGTGTTAGACTTAGGAAGTGTGTCTTATGATTTTTGAATCTAAGCATATCCTCAGAAGAAACTTGGGCAATAAATATTTAAAATTTTATGAAAATGTAGAACCGTTATATATACCACAGATACTATAAAGTTATAGACATCTGCATAGCCTATATAATAGTTTATTACAGTTGATTTGAATTTTAGATTTAACAAATATGAGATACTATAGCAGAATATTATCAATTCGAAGAAAAAGTCATATAATAAAACTTGGTTCTTAAAAATCAATTATAAGAAAATTCACTGTAGCAAATTGCTTGTTTCTTGGATGTACTTTGCTAACATTAAACTACTACACAAACTGCATATCGTCAGTACTACAAAGACTGGTTCAACTAGTTTTCCCAAGAAGTATATTATTGGAATGCAAAATCAATAAAGGTAGCAATTACTTTAATTATTCAATAAACAATATGATTTGCAGGAAATTGTAGTGACCTTTTGAAATGAACTTTTCGCCTTCTTGAAAGTTCCGCAAACCACTTATAGCCGACCGCACATTTGAAAGAATGGAAGTTGAAAGGAAATTTTAGTTTCAACAAATGCCAATCCATTTGTCTCGCAGAAGGATAACATTATAACTTCAAGCCCGCAGAAACAATTAAAATACAATTTCAAGATCAACATTGCGTGGGGGACTTCGAGTGGAATGATCGTTTGTTATTTTGAATTGGTATTCGAATTGTTATTTTGCATGGCTGGTGGTGTTATTTCTCAAGAACAACAATACCACTTGCATGCAACAAAATAAAACGATGGTATTCGGAACTCCACTCTGATTGCCAATTGTGGGAACTTTTCCTGAACCATTCTTTGCTCACATTAAAAAGTGCTACAAACTCCATACTGTTATTTCGACTGGACGGCGGTATTTTCTCTCTCGCTACTCACAGTACACAATAACAGCAAACAAATCGCGGCCCGATCTCTTCGCTGAGAGAGACCCGCCGAGAGTCGTGGCGTTGATCAGCGAGTACCGTCAGCAGAAGTTCAGGAGCGTGTGGTTCCGCGAGGAGCATGGGTCCTCCCTTCCCAATAATCCTCAACAGTCCTCCACCCACTCCAACAGCAACGTCGACCGCCACATAGCGGCTCGCGAAGCTCTAAAAGAGAGCCCTGCCACTCGCAAGACGGCTGCCATTCCGCTCGAGCTCAGCCGGATAGAATCCGGCCAGAGTTCCGGCTTCAATCCGGCCCAGCTTTCCAGGACCAGTCTCCTGGGGAAGCCGCTCAAGTCCGGCAAGCACAGAGGACCCCGGTACAGGAAGTCTCAAGCCCTGGTGTACAATTTTCTGGAGAGGCCAAGAGGCTGCAGGTCCGTCGCCTACCATGTGTTGCTGTAAGTACAATTTATTTTTGCGTAATTTTTCCATCCTGTATTATTATATTATTTTGTCTTTCAAGAAGGACCGTTTTCCAGTCAGTATCACGTTAAGGTATTGATTGGAAGAATTAGTACAGTTATGCCATGATCACACGTAGGAAATAATCAATCTTGGCTAATATTGCTTTTTGATTTATTTACCACTTGTAACACCCAGAGAGGACCAAAAATTAAACATATAAAAAAGTAGCAAACAATATTAGATTGATATACTTGCTAATTGGCAATTACAATATGTATGTATATATATATATATATATATATATATATATATATATATATATATATATACATATACACAGGGTGTCCCAAAAAGATTGAAACGCGCTTTAATTCTTTAGTTGTTGGAGATAAGTGGGCAACGTAAATTGCAAAAATGTTGAAAGTAAGGTAGGAAATCAGACTACGTTCATGAAATAGTCCTCACATGAATTTTCAGAATGTTACACTTTTTAAATATATATACGACCTCCTTAGACAAATTGGGTCAATCAGAAAATTTTTATTTTTAATGCAACAAGATCATTAAAAAAAACTCGTATATCTATATCTTTAAAATCAACTGAATTATGATAAAGGAAAAAATCTGACTTATGCCACTTTTCTGTACCATGTGAAAGGCAGTTTCATCAGTGAAAATAGGGATCATAAACAAATTGACGATGGAAATTGTTTAGATCAAAAATACATTAATATGTGTCGAAATTTTTATATCACAAATGCATTTAAATAAAGAATTACACAAAGAGAGATCATATAAAGCAGTAGTACTCACTACTCGTTTGGATATCTTATTATCATTCAGTTTTATCTCTTTTGTGATATGTCACAAATTTACATTTCTAATTTGATATAGGGTCCCCATAAACAACAATTTTCAATTAAATATAACTCGCTCAATTTTAAAGATAAAGATATGCGGTTTTTTTAATGATCTTGTTGCATTAAAAATAAATATTTTCTGTTTGACCCAATTTGTCTAACGGGGTCGTCTAAAAATTTAAAAAGTGTAACTTTTTGAAAATGAATGGGAGGATTATTTCATTAACGTAGTCTTATTTCCTACCTTACTTTCAACATTTTTTCAATTTACATTACCCACTTATCTCCAACAAGTAAAGAATTAAAGTGTGTTTATATATATATATAAATTATATTTATATATACGTTTTTATTTATATATATATATATATATATAAATAAAAATTGAAAGATTTTAATCGAAAATTATGCATAAACTACTGTATGTACAAAAAAATCCATCTCTAGCATATCTGCTACAAATGAGTAACTATAGAACAGGACTAAGGATAAAAATAGAAGGTACCATATCACTACAATTGAAAGGGGGATGAGAAGAATATTAAGATACAAAATGCACAATTAAAAGTATATAAATATAAATAAAAATAAAAAAGAAAACACGGCAAAAATGAGAAAGGCAATAATAATTAGCTCCAGATAAGAGATTAAGACATAGAGAACAATCAATTGAAACTACACAAAAAATGGCGGTTAGTTCGAAATTGCATTCTCATCAGGACAGCCCTACAATTCGAATTAAAACCGATAGAATAGCCAGTTTCTGACAATGGCGATAGTATTTAACTATAGACACCATTGGAACTGTCTACTGGCTAGTGGAAGGAAAAAAATAAATCAATTGAATTACAAATCAGAAAAATAATACCTCCTCGAACAGAAATATGAACTCACAAGCATTGTTACCACGTGTAAGTTGAACAAGCGACTGAGCATTTCACCTCATTTCGTCAATGCGAGTGGGCACCGGAATCAATACATTTGAACGATACATACTATGTATGGAGACTTTCAAAAATAGTAATCAGTATAGGACTCAGGACAAGTGGAAAATAGTCATTCGAAAATAGTAAACAGTATTAGACTCAGGCAAAGTGGTAAATTAGGTGATAAGAATGGGTGAATTCTCAAATATATATATATATATATATATATATATATATATATATATATATATATATATATATAATATATATATATATATATATATATATATATATATATATAATATATATATATATATATATATATATATATATATATATATATATATATATATATATATATATATATATATATTAAGAAATTTAGTTACTTATATATTATATACCAGAATATATCTTATTAAAAATGGTCTATAGAGCTTAAGTTTATGAAAAATTCTGAAGTATGGGAAATTACAATAGACTCAACGATAGGCTGGAGAATATAAATAAATAAAATAGGTATTAAACAGGTATGAAATACTTCTCTTTCCCTGTTCCATATATAATCTAAGCAATAGAAAAATGGATTACATTTGTGATATACTGTTAAAATTAGCCTTTAACTACACCCAAAGATTAAATGTTAATTTTAAATATTAAAAATCATGTATGTAATACAGGTACTTAATATACTAATCCCGTTGTTTACTGCATTAACGTACATGGTGTATATGCATGAACAGTGTTGTTGCTGTTACCCAGACCGTCCGACCTACCAGAAAGGTGTAAGGTAACTGTTTGGACGGCCGGGAAGTGCCACCCAATTTAGACCGGAACCCAGTGGGGGAGGCATCCACAGGGACCGTACCCTCCTTCCCCTACCACCAACCTCTCGGAAGGACTTACGGATCCACATGTTTAACGTGATCGTACTCCGCGTGAACACGGCGGCAGTTTTGGCAGTGGCTGGAATCGAACCCGGGCCTACCGAGTGCAACTCCAGCGAGCTAACCAATGGGCTACCGCGCCCCTTTCTTGAACAGTGTAAATGATGAAAATGCGCAAATTGGAAAACTATATATGGAGCTAGGCCATTCCTGGCTCCCTCAGATTGATGACATGAAAAAGAAATATATTTGAAAAACTGAAAAGTATTTACGAAGTCATGTAGGTTATTACAGGCCATACCTGGTCCATTCATTCTAAATTTCTACGTTTCTGTCTGCATTACTATATTTTATTACGGAAATTATGCACATGGTCCGACGTAGAGGAATGTAGAAAATAGATCAAATTTAATAATAATAAAATAAAATAGAATAAATAAATCAGCTTGATGCCATGTTATAATTATTAGAGTAGAAATGTAAAGTATTAATTGTGAAAATGAATAAGAATAAAATAACATGAAATGAGTCACCACTTGCAGTGGAGACATTTGAGAGGAAAGTGTTACACTTTCTTAGCATTGAGCCAACTCAAAAATGTTTGCAGTTAAGATTATAGTTAAAGTGTGTAACTGGTTGAAATGAAACATGGAAAATAGTAAAATATTTTTATTATTTATTATTTATCAAATAATTGATAACATTTTTGATTTCAAATTTGTACTAGTAATTTGTATGGAATTTTAGTGGTCACTTTGATGATGAAATGAATAAATTTTTTGATTATGCAATATTGGTTGATATTGACCTGTCAATAAGTTGCTGTAATTGTAGCGTGCCGTTGAATTTAAATTTAAAGTGTTTTAATAAAAGAAAAAAATTAGGTTTGGCATACATATATATATATATATATATATGTATGCCAAATATATATATATATATATGTCAAAAAGTTTTAAAGTTCTGGACAGTTTATGTACTGAAATATTTTAAAATTTTCTTTAAACTCAATTGTAATTTATTGATAATAAAATAAAAATGATGTACGGTAATGTACCTCTTTAGTCTTTTTCTTTTTCTCTCCATAACCATGGCTGTCTCTGGTTACAAAGGTTCTGGATTAATTGAAAGTTTTAAGTTTTAGACAGATGTTATTTACTGAAAATTCGTCTTGATTTTTTCTATAATCCAATAATAATTTATCGAGGAGATGAGAGAGAGAGAGAGAGAGAGAGAGAGAGGGGGGGGGGAGAAAAAAAACGAAAAAACAACTGATTTACCGTCATGCGCCTTTTATCGTCTCCACGTCCATGGCTCTTTCAGACAAATTCTTTTTTTGTTTCAATCATCGTTTTGAGAGCTTATCTTTGAATGTTAATTAGACGCATGGATCACGTCATGCACATTTTGAATCCATCAAGCCAGATATTCGAGAATTTTATGGTTAGGATCCTCCAAACAGTGTTGAATATAAGGGGAGCAGGTGCCATTCATGAGCGGAGGGGGGGGGGGCGGTCCCCCAATAATTTTTTTTTGAGGAAGGAGAAGATGGGGCAGACCCCCAATAATTTTTTTGAGGAAGGAGAAGGTGGCGAACCCTCAATATTTTTGTTGAGAAAGGAGAAAGGGGGCAGACTCCCAATAATTTTTTTTGAGGAAGGAGAAGGGGAGGACCCTCAATCTATTTTTGAGAAAGGGGAAGGGGGCGGACCCCCAATAACTTTTTTAGAGAAAGAAGACGGGGGCGGACCCCCAATAACTTTTTCAGAGGAAGGAGACGGGGGGGGGGCGGACCCCAATAATTTTCTTAGAAGAAATAGAAGACATGAACAATTTACAAACGGGAAAATTAGATATGTAAATGGACCAGTTGATAATTGTTTGTAAGGGGCCTGTAGATAATTGGTTGCTTACCATTTTTATGGGTCTCCTACAAACTGAGCTCTGCTCCAAACTGAGAAGTACTCGAATATTCTGCACCCCCAACTCATATATGAACGAAATCAGTGTTTTAACACTACTAGAAATATAACAGTAGTAGATATTTAACAACAGGAACAGTACAGTTTTCTACAAATAAGCAGCAACATAAAAAGGAAACATAAACAGGGTGTTTCTTAAAGGTGGTTAGAGTCTATTTCTTTTCCCATTGAAAATAGCGTTACGAAACGTATAATCTAGAGTCGTGAGTGTACACACAGGCTACTATTCTCAAAATATTGACAAAAGTTGCAATACAATGTAGCTCGTGTCACGTCCATTCGTCAACCCTCCTGCAACGGAGGGGCGAGTTCTTTTCATAGTCTCTCCATAGAAACTTCTGGAAATCTCTATATCTCAAATAATAATCGTTCTATCGAGAAGTTTCTGGAACATTTAGGAAATCGCCAAATGTCGCCAAATTGGCAATAAATCGCTAATCTGGCAAACTCCTCTTTTGACTCGAAATTCTAGCAACCATAGAGTGACGTCAGGTAAAGAATGTTCGTATCGCTGTCTTCTAGAGAAACCACTCTGATTACACTGTTTGGTCTGCGATAGAGACGAAAGACAAGAAGGGGGACAGTGAGAAAATATGACACGTTCACAACTATAGATAATTTAAATTGGAAAATTTTTTCAAAATAAGATAAAGAATCACAGCAATACCATTGGATATCCGCGGAGGGAATTTCTTCTTCTTCGATCCAGACTGTTCGACCTACCCGAAAGTGTAAGGTATTGGACGGCCGGGAAGTGCCAATTTGGACCGGAACCCACTGGGGGCATCCACAGGGACCTTACCCGCCTTTTCCTACCACCAACCTCTTTGAAGCACTTACGGACCCTCATATTTTAGGTGCCCGTACTCCGCGTGAATAATTTGGGCAGAGCCGGAAATCGAACTTGAGTCCTCCAAGTGTAATCTCCGCGGGGTAACCATTGGGCTATGCCACCCCCATGAAGATAATTTGAGTTTAGATAGGTTTAAATGTTTTAGGCACACTAGAGCAGTGGTTTCTCTCCGCACACAGTGGCGGAGCTTGGGTGCGTCCCCCGTTGTTTCAAACATTTCGTCCCCTTTACTACATTTCATTTAGCCCTCACATTACTAGGTCAATTCGTTGTTAAAAAATTTCTATTTTATTTTAAATGTAGAGTGTTTTATTATTTATTTTAAACATAAATATTGTTTCAATTTTAAAGGTTAATTAATGTTTTAATGCCAAAGGAATCTGAATCCCTACCTAGCTGACACGCTAAATACAAGTAAGTAAATCACAAAGTAGATATGTAAAGCTGCTTAATTAAGACAAAATAACATTTACTGTTGAAAAAAATATTTCAAGAGTATTTTATATCGCGTTTAGTTTGAAATTTCGTATTAAGGAACATGAAAACTGTGTAGAAAAACGGGAATTTAATAATTCTTCAATTGGGTCTTGTTTCTTCTTCTTTCGACTTGACTCGTTGTTGGGGGTATTTCTGTTGTGTTTTGGTGCTCGTAAATTTTTTACTTTTCTTTTCGGATTAGCTGGTTCATTCTGTTTTCTGATTGGCTCTCTCGGCTGGACTCACAGTCCAGGAAATGGGTATATAAATCCCCCTGTTTCTTCTGAAACATATAGATATATAATTAAAGTGGTTACACGTCAACTTCAATAATGCATTAAATCAAAGACAATAAATCGTAGATTAAAAGGTCATTTAATAAAAACCATCCTTTATGACATACAAATATTAAAAAAAGTCAGAGCGCTTTTGGGCATCACCATACCCTTCATCAGTGGCTATATAAAAATGACCGTGCAAACAAGCTTATATATTAATTTATAAACAGGATATTTAAGATTAAACTATTACAAAAATACATTAAATTGTATTATAAACAGCAATTTCTGATTAAACAAGTATTAAATACAAATACGGAAAAAAAAAAAAAGGAAAATGAAACATACCCAAAATTTTAGCCAAGCATATATTACATCAAAATAAAACGTCACAGATAACTATGTAGAGGTTTGACCCGAAAGCGCTCTGGCCTTCTTTAATATTTGTACCTTATAAAGGACGGTTTTTATTAAATGACCTTTTAATCTACGATTTGTTGTCTTTGATTTAATGCATATAGACATATTCTGAAACATATAGACACACACACAGATGTCAATCTAAAAACGGTGCTTTCGTGTTCTAGAGTGCCCGAAGAGGGCCGACTGCAAAATGGATATAATTTTGCATAATTAAGGAATATGTTTGTGTTTCTGTCTGTGTCTGTCTCTGTGTGCGCAGTCTAGCGAAAAATCTAAGCATCGTAGTAAAGTACTAAGCATCTAAGCACCGTAAAATTTGATACACAGGGACTTCAGGACCCGAATGAGTGCACCTCGTCCCTCTTTTTTTTTTTAAATTTCGAATATGTTTTTTGTTATATTATGTTTTATCGCGATTTACAATGGTTTTGGGCGGTATTCACACAAATCAATTCTTTAGTGACTTAAAATACTAGTACAGAGTTTCCATCTGGACGCCCACGGAAAAGCTCCCTTTCAAATAAACTTTGAACGGAATTACGCTTAATTGATGAATGTTCGTGAATTTTTAAAAAATATATATTTTTGCGCGTTTTAAACCTCCCGATTATTATATTACGATATACAGAATTTGACGTGTCATCCGACAGTTGTAATTTAATAACAGCTCCTTAAAAGATCAAAGACTGCGCCAGAATAAAAAATAATTTTCTAAACCCATTCGTTGATTAATTACAATTTTTTTTTAACCGAGCGAACTCTTCAAATTTTTTAATCAACGGAGCGTTCGCTATTGATATTTGGACGCTTTTCTCCTGACCGACATCGCCATATATTAGAAAACGCATTTAATATTGAGCGTTTTAAGAAGTGACCGCTTATTCAGAATGCATTATTTAAGTAGCGGGCGGTTATTTAATTATTTATAAGTAGTGGGGCGCTTATTTAAGTAGCGAGCGTTTATTTAATTTTTTGTAAGTAACGGCCGTTTATTTAGGACCCGGGCAACGTCGGGTAATTTGTTCTAGTTTCAAATAAGTATTTCTGTTATTTTGTGCAATTGAACTCGTAAGGGTTAACAATTTCTATTCTCGACTTGTTAATTTTCAAGTAGTGTCTTCCCCGGAGAAAGATGGGTCTAAATTTAAATACCAGTCGCGCAGATTTGCGGACGGTAGAGGGTGCTGACAACCAGGTTATAAAAAGGCGAAATGCGAAGCACGAGATGGTTCGAGATGATACGAGGTGGTACGACGTAGAACGTGGTGTGTGTGGATGCAGACGATAATGGTGGACCCTGTACATTTTGATTTATTATTTGTAAATTACGTTAATGGAGTTTATTTTATGAATTTATTCTGCAGTTTATGAATAAAATTGTTGTTTTTATCAAAAGATGGCTGCGTGTTCATTGTGACGCCTTCACAAACTAAATTTAATGAATTATAAAAGAAAAAATGAATTCGAGGCTATAGGGAAAGTTATGTGCTGCCTACATTTTTTTTTCATTCTGGTAATGATTGTGATACAAGTAGAACTATGGTATATAAATGTATGAAAAAGTCTTATGGAGACTCACACTGTAGATATTTTGAGATATAGTTGGGTTTGCAGTGCGAATAGAAAAACAAAAGTGTTCTGGAAAGACCCCCCTTTAATGCATCAAGGCCTGGAGGAACTGCCTAATAAATGAACGTAAAAGAATGGATGTGGCGTAAAAATAGATCCTCTGGGTTCGGAACGGTTCACGTCGGTTGGATATTTAAGACAGGTGATGAACGATGTATGGGTACGTGGACTTCGACCTGTAAATTAAAAAAAATAGATATTGAATATCAGCGTTTGAAAAATGATAAGTCTCTAACCGCGTTGACTGCTAAGCCTATATCGGTAAAACTTTTTCCAGAGAAAGAGTTATTTTAAAATATAGGGCTTCAAAATTCCTTAAGAATGTTATTTTTCAAATTTGAAGTAGCTTAGTGGCGTCTTTGAATTTTAGGCATTTGGATTACACTTGTTAATAGGAGTTATTTTGATGCCGATCCCCTCTCTGTCTGTCTGTTACACAGATAGATAAAATGAGTGAGAGAGAGAGATGGGCGGACATTTTAAATTTTCAATAGCTATATGTCTGTCTTTTTGTCTGTGTCTCTCTCTCTCTGTCTCTGCCTGTCTGCCTCTCACACACATGAAGGGAGAGAGAGAGAGAGAGAGAGAGAGAGAGAGAGAGAGAGAGAAAGAGAGAGAGACGGATACTTTTAATTTGAAATAGCTATAGTCTGTCTGTTTCTCACGCATACATAAAGTGAGAGTGAGTGACAGAGAGAGAGAGAGACTGGCATTTTCCCAAAAGTATTCGAGATGCTCCAAAAGTATTCAGTAGATCTTAAAACGTGCTTGTTTGTCAAAAAGTTTTAAGAAAACCAATAATTTTTCTATGCAATAGTGCCAGAATGTGAAAATCAGTCATTTCAATATTTTATACTTTCGAAATAAGCAAGAAAAAAATTAGTTTGTCTTCTAATAGGGCGCACTATGAGGGCAATGAAGAAATGCCTTGTTTCATGCAGCTGATGTTGCCGAATGAAAACGAAACTATTTAAAATTGTAAATTTGGTATAATTATACATTATAAACGTGTGCCTGTCTGTGTCACCTGCAGCGAAAATGGAAGCTTCAGATAGCCACGATATTCGATAAGCTGTAGCTGAATGTCCGGGACGACAGACCTCGTGAAGGTTTTCAACATTTTACAAAGTTGAAAAGTGTTTATGACTTTGGTCATTCTGTATGTCTGTCTGTCTGTCCGTTCGCACGATAACTGCGTTAAAAATGATGTTATCAAAATGAAATGTTAGTATGTTGTTGAGACGGTCTGTGGGACATATTGAAATGTAAATGAATAATATCACCCAATTAGTTTTGGATTGAATCCGGTTTAAAGAATTGAAATAAATCGAACCCTATGGGACCTAATTTTTCAAACATTTTTTAAATGAAGTTAAAATTCACAAATTGCTTCGAAAATTTTAGGAAATATTCAAATTATCCCATAAAATGTATAAAGAAAATGGCAGCAAAATAGGTTCGGTAGTTTTTTAAATAAAAATTAAAATAGCAATGACACCCATATAATATTAAGAGATCACGTGACTCACTTCAAAATAAAATATGTCATCCATCTTTTTTTACCAGAGTGAAAATCGTAATTTTTAAAGTTCTTTTAAATTTATATTGAGTGTTGCTTCCGTTCTAAAACCGCTTTATATTTGCGTATTTTTTGTGCCTCTACATATATTCTGCGCCAACGTAATTATAATATTTTTGAGTTTAAATGATCATCAAATTTTGATTATTCCTGCAATAAAGCCTAATTTCAATGAATGCAGCATGTAAACAAATGGTTGTAAGATGAGTTGTATAAGAATTGCTGATTTTTTTTCATGTAAAATTATTTAACTCTTGTGTCTGGAATAAAAGTGTATGAATGGAATATTCACTGCTTTTACATAGAGAGGCAGATGATTTATATTTCGATGACGTCATTTGAATAAAGTTTATTTTCTTCGATGAAGTTTTAAGTTTTCAAATAAAATAAATGATTGTAGTTCTGAGATAACTAAAAAATATCACCGTTGAATATATCGCATTTTAGAGATGCGATACATTCAACGGATTTCATTTAATTTGGAAAGTGTTTCATAATTGATGCTTTATGCATAATTGGTCTTTCTTGTTTTTTACTTCGATTTATTTTAAAATTTACGAACTTAAAAGTCTGAATTTGGCCAAATTTTTGCCATTTTTCAATATATCGAGCAGGCGATTTTGTTCGAAAACGAGCACTTTTCTTTAGTAGGTATTCTGCGAACAATGTCTTATACTTTTGGTGTGGACTTGAGTGCCATAAGATTTGTTGTTCTCTATTTTCGTGAATTTTAAAGATAAAATTTCAATTTTTGAAATATAGAATTATTTCAATATTACAAGCGCATTCTGACAAAATTAACTTAAATTGGACGTAAACTTTTGAAAATAGTATATAAAATTTTATTTATGCTTCTTTGTGTAAATGAACTTTATTTTTTTTTATTGACGCAGATTTTATTAAGGAATTGTGATCAGACAATTAGGCACTTTTCAACATTTTTTTTTCAGATTTCTGTTTTAAAATATTTTTTAAACTTAGTTTCCAATGCATATGCTAGCTGTTTTTTCTTCATAAAACTGTCATTTAGGTCGTAGGCGTACTTTTTGTACATTTGCTTAACAAAGTGATTATTAAAAAGTGAGTGGGGGGGGGGACGCCATTAAGTATTTTGAAAAATTGAACGAATTAATTCAATTAATCCTTGGTTTAAATCACGGACCACCATGGGTACATTTTATGGTATTGAATAAAATTTCATTTTCGTAGTATTTTGCTCAAGAAGACAATATGCAATTTCACTGCACATAGATACACCGCAGACAGAAGGAACAATCCAATTCTGTAGGGAAAGGCATCTGCTGTCTACATCATATATCTCATATTTATTGTATTAGACGCTCGCAATTCTAATGAATACGTGGCAACATAATTCGTGTTGAAATAACTTTGGAACGATTTTAGACATCTAAACTCCGAAAACCGATTCATATTTACGAAAATAATGAGGTTACAGGTATACTCAATGAAACTAATTAACATACCCGGCTCCAATCAATCTATAATTAAGAACTCCTGCCCTCTCCAAATCGCTTCCGAGATTTATTTAACGAATCTTTGTCCGGATTAGTTCTTATAGTTCATACTCTGGAAATGCTGGAATATTTAATTTAAGAATGTATTATCTTCGCCCATTCTGGGGTTGTTTATAAGTGCGTCATGACTTGATTTGCAAGGCATAAGGAAATGTATTCTGAAGTACTGAAAATGTATGATTTAAGAATTTGGTGAAATTTATGTGGTTAGAGAGAAATAGGAAAATAAATTATTTTGATATTTTATGTTCAAAATCAACGAGAAAATCATTTTGATTCGTAGTAAGATACATGTAGGCAATAAATAATAGAGTAGTTTTTTTTTAAAATAAAATACTTTAAACTATTTACTCTCTGAATACGGAAATATGAAGTCAACACCCAAAAAAAAAAATCTGATGTGGGCAGCACATGACTTTCCTTATATAATGCAATGAATTGACTACTTTTGCAGTAAAAAAAAATAGATTATTTTTATGGTATTTATTTATATTCTTTGCAAGATATTGAGTTTTCGTCAATGGGCCATCATTTCCCATGTCGTCATCATCAATGAGTCGTCATGGATTTAGTGTCATTTTTATCCATTTGGCGAGTTTTTCGTTAATATAGCAACATTGAAAAAAGTCCCCAAGTTGGCGACATTCCACCAAATTCGTCGCCAAAATCTCGCCAAGCGTTATGGACGATGAAATAAGTTATTCTTACAGCAGAAAAATGACTATTGGCGATCAAATACAAAAGTATTACTCAAAGTATCTTTTTTCATGAATGGAACGAACTAGATCCACGAGAATGATATCACCCAATTTATCGCATGGTATTACATATGAAAAGTGAACATGTTTCTCAATAGCAAATTTTTTTTTTATTTTATATGACTTTTTGATATATTTTTTGAAAAATGTGCAATATCTCGAGAACGGTTCATGTTATCGTTCTAAAATTTATGTCAATCGTTTTCTAATGAAAAATTACATAAGAAATGTCTATTTGCGTAACTTTATTAGCGGTTTTGATTTTTTGACGATTTTTTCAAAATTTCACTCAAAAATTTAGGAAGGTTCTGAGCATTCGATTGCATATAAAAACAATAGGCTTCCAGTGTTTACGAATTGTGATTTTTGTACCAAATTCCGTTTGAATCGGTCCATTTGTTCGTGAGTTATCGTCTTCACTGACACACACACATACACACACTTTCACACACACACACACATACTTTCACACACACACACACAGACATCACTTCAAAAATGTTTGATTCGTGATAAGGGATGCTTGAAACGTGCTCTCCCGTCGAAAACTCGAATTCGAATTTTCGACCCCGTCACAATACTTTCCTTATACATTATGTATATAAGGAAAGTAATATTATGAAATAAAAATATACTTTTCTTTTCTTTTAATTTGGAATTCATGAATTAAATTGTGGTATTTAAGAATGCTGTTCTATTATTATATTATTGTATTCGTTTACTTACTTTATGATAGCCGATTGAATGAGACCGATTGAATTTTTATTAGTCTAACTTCTATTGAATTTTTATTAGTCTAACTAACTTTTCACGATATTTCCATATTGCGAAACATTTGAAAATTACCACTGTATAATTCCATCATTAAGCTGTATAAATCCAGCTGTATAAATTCATTGTTCATCTGTTATTTGTGGCATTGTTCAGCTAAATAAGCGCTAAAGTCGCCGACTGGAAACGAAATTATTTAAAGCAGTGTAAATTCGATGCAATTTATAAAATAATTGTGCAGCGTTTATGTGTCTTTTCATACCCTCCTGAATCAACCCGGAGATCCATAAGACGGAATATTTGCTTGCTCTCAATGAATCTATCACGAGACAGAATTTAAAAGAACTGTATTTATGATAGCCGATTGAATGAGACCGATTGAATTTTTATTAGTCTAACTTCTATTGAATTTTTATTAGTCTAACTAACTTTTCACGATATTTCCATATTGCGAAACTTTTGAAAATTACCACTGTATAATTCCATCATTAAGCTGTATAAATCCAGCTGTATAAATTCATTGTTCATCTGTTATTTGTGCCGTTGTTCAGCTAAATTAGCGCTAAAGTCGCCGATTGGAAACGAAATTATTTAAAGTAGTGTAAATTCGATGCAATTTATAAAATAATTGTGCAGCGTTTATGTGTCTTTTCATACCCTCCTGAATCCACCCGGAGACCCATAAGACGGAATATTTGCATGCTCTCAATGAATCTATCACGAGACAGAATTTAAAAGAACTGTATTTATGATCCCCCACCATTCGAGAGGCGAGAAAATGGATTTTTGTAGAAGACTTCCAGACCCTCCACCCCCCCCCCCCCCCAAAAAAAAAAAAAAACCAATATGCACAAAGATAAAGAACTCGAGCAACATATATAAGCAAATATAACACGATAATGCAGCATACAGCTGTTTCGAGGATACGCTGGATCCCCTTCGTCAGTGCAAGAGAACCAATAAACCGGCTTATATACGTTGCTCAAGTTCCTTATCTTTTGCACAGAGTGTATTTTACTTATTGGCCACTATGAGTATTATAAGACTAAATATTTGCACATTTATAGTATAAACCATTTAGCAGAACCAAACGGAGCAGGATTTTCTTGGTTAAGAAAATGGTATCATTTCGGAAATTATGTAAAGGTGTCGGAAAGAACACGCATGCATCTTTTGATAAAAACAAGAAGTTTATTCTTACACTGTATAGGAAACAACAAATCATGAAATAAGAATCATAAGAATCATAAAAATGTACATGGTCCATCCTTTCTACCATTGTCTGCATTCACACACGTCACGCTGCACGTACCGATCACGTACCTTGTACAAATAATAAAATGAACTCCATTAACGTAATTTACAAATAATAAATCAGCATGTACATGGTCCATCCTTCCTACCATTATCTGTATCCACACACGTCACGCTACACGTACCGACTCGTATCATCTCCTACCCTCTCGAATCATCTCGTGCTTCGAATTTCGCCTTTTTATGACCTGGTTGCCAGCTCCACCTTCCGTCCGAAATCTGCGCGACTGTTATTTAAATTTAGACTATTCTTTCCCCAAGGAAGACACTTTTTAAAAAATAAGATGCCGAGAATAGAATTTCTTAATCCTTGTAAGTGTTTATATGCCCTCCAGAATCCCCCCCGGTGGTCGATATAGGTGAATATTTGCACTCCTATAGAATCAAACGCAGAACAGAACCTAACGAACTGAAATTTTGATTTCTCCTCGGAGGCGGCCAAAAATTGGGGATCGAAAAGTCTTTTCAGATTTTATAGACCAGCATCGGTCACCTAGTAGGCTGAAATTTAGCACACTTATTGCATGGACCACAGGACCGAAGGGAACTGAGCCCAGTTCCGACTATTTTCTACGCCGTACA
Organism: Amaurobius ferox; assembly: GCA_951213105.1. Taxonomy (NCBI): domain Eukaryota; kingdom Metazoa; phylum Arthropoda; class Arachnida; order Araneae; family Amaurobiidae; genus Amaurobius; species Amaurobius ferox. The sequence continues at coordinate 11,931,938 of OX578139.1, forward strand.
TTACTAAACTAAATTAAGAAAAGGTGCAACAAAATGTTTTAACAGTATTAGTTTGCTTCCCTGACACTTTAAATGCTAGTAAGTAGAATTTCATTTCCTGTAGTATTTTGTGCTCTGAAACAATACGCAATTTCACTCCATATGAATAACACCATAGAGAGAACGAATAATCCTATCCCTCATGGCAATACATTTGATGACCACATCATATATCTTATATTTATAGTACATCCTCGCAATTCTAGTAAATGCAAGGTAACATAACTCTTGTTGAAACAGTTTGGAACGATTTTAGACATCTAAATTGAGGAAGCCGTTTCGTATTTGCCGAAATAATGAGGTTCCGGGTTCCATGGAACCAATTAACATACCCTGCTCGAATCAATCTATAATCAAGAACTCCTTCATCGCTTCTGGATTTCCATTAACGAGTCTTGTTCAGGATGATTCCACTTCTTAAGACTATGCGTTGAATGCGGACTATGCGGAATATTTAATTCCAAGAGTTTATCATGTTCGTCGGACCGGGGTTTGCTAGTACATCACTATTTGCCTTACATGGGAAAATATTTCGAAGTTCTGATGAATATGAAATGAGAATTTGTTTGATTTATGTCTTTAAAGTATTGTTACAAACATATAACATACCTTCGCTTTAGGCTTTTTTGAAAACCAAATCGCGAAACACATTTTTACAGGCAGACATTTCTATTACATCAGGATAGGGTTGCCGCATAAAAACACTCGTGACCAAGCTGCAAGATTTGATTGATTTATCGCCAATTCGGCGACTTTTCGAAGGTCCGAGAACTTTTTCGAAATCTATATAAATAAAATTGAAAATATGTCTGTCGATGTCTGTCTTTCTGTCTGTTTGTCTGTCTGTATGTTTGTCTCATCATCACGGGAGAACGGCTGAACTGAATTTAACGAAATTTTGTAGGTAGTTTTGAAATAGTCCCACTTAAAATTCAGTCCATGTTTCGAGTTTCTAAGACCAGGGGTTGTTTAGATCTTAATTAAAAACGAACCATCAAACCTTCCATAGAGATGCAGACAATATTTTTTCCGCCATAAATTATTTAAAGAAAATAATTTCATGTCGCTTAGCAACGGATTTAAATCCAATGTGTTTATGGTGCAGACGATTTTTATTAAATCTTAAGAGATTTAAATAATAAAGCTATGTATATAAAATAAATTCACCGATATTGCATTTTTGACTGGATAATATCAATTACGGTCTTCAGGTTATTATTATTATTGATAATTTCGGGGATTTTTGATATTTTGAATTTATATTACGTCATTGTTTTATTTTTGCAAAAATTGTTGATACGTAGTACGGATAATCTTCTACAAATGCATTGGTAAATCTTTTAATCTACGAGAATATAAGTAGTACAGGTATACTGGCACCTATTTTGACATATACTAGCATATATTGGAATCAATTACGGTCTTTAGGTTTAAAGGTTATGGGATTATTAATATTTTTAATTTATTACGCCATCTGTATTTTTTGGCAAGGCTTTTAGAAACTCATTTGGAGTATCAATCTTCTACTAATACACGGTAGTACGGGTCCCATACAATTTTAGCGCTTTTCTTTTGCATATATTGGTTCAACTTCATATTTTTTGTACATTTGTTACTTTCCTTATGTACATAATGTATAAGTAAAGTATTGTGATGGGGTCAAAAATTCGAATTCGAGTTTTCGACGGGAAAGAACGTTTCAAGCATGCCTGACCACGAATCAAACATTTTCAGGGTGATGTGTGTGTCAGTGAGTCTGTGGAGACGATATCTCACGAACGAATGGAGCGATTCGAATGAAATTTGGTACAAAAATCACAATACTGGAAGCCTATTGTTTTTAAACGTAATCGAATGTTCAGAACCCCCCTAAATTTTCCAGTGAAATTTTGAAAAAAATCATTCAAAAATCAAAATCATTAATAAAGTTACACAAATAGACATTTCTTATGTAATTTTTCCTTAAAAAACGATTGAAATAAACTTTTGAATGCTAGCATGAACCGTTCTCGAGATATTGCACATTTTTCAAATAAATTTATCAAAAAATCCCATACACTAAAAAAAGAATATTAACTGTTGAGAAACATGTTCACTTTTCAAATGTAATATCATGCGATACATTTGGTGACATCATTCTCGTGGATCTAGCTCGTTCCATTCATGAGAAAAGATATTTTGAGTAATACTTTTGTATTTGAACGCCAATAGTCATTTATCTGCTATGTATAAGAATAACTTATTTCTCCGTCCATAACGCTTGGCAAGATTTTGACGACGAATTTGGCGGAATGTCGCCGACTTGGCGACTTTTTGAAATGTTGCCAAATCAACGAAAATCTTGCCAAATGGATAAAAATAACGCCAAATCAATGAAAATGACGACAAATTGTCGAAAATTCAATATCTTGGAAAGAATATAAGTATCTACTATAAGAAAAGCTTATTACTTTCCTTATATACATAATGTATAAGGAAAGTATTGTGACGGGGTCGAAAATTCGAATTCGAGTTTTCGACGGGAGAGCACGTTTCAAGCATCCCTGATCACGAAACAAACATTTTTGAGGTGATGTCTGTGTGTTTGTGTGTGTGTGTGTGTGTGTGTGTGTGTGAAAGTATGTGTGTGTGTGTGTGTGTGTGTGTGTGTGTGTGTCAGTCAGTGAGTCTGTGGAGACGATAACTGACGAACGAATGGACCGATTCGAACAAAATTTGGTACAAAAATCACAATCCGTAAACACTGGAAGCCTACTGTTTTTATACGCAATCGAATGCTCAGAACCTCCCTGAATTTTCGAATGAAATTTTGAAAAAATCGTCAAAAAATCAAAACCGCTAATAAAGTTGCGCAAATAGACATTTCTTATGTAATTTTGCATTAGAAAACGATTGACATAAATTTTAGAACGCTAACAGGAACCGTTCTCGAGATATTGTACATTTTTAAAAAAAATTATCAAAAAATCATATAAAATTAAAAAATATATATATCCTATTGAAGGAAATATAAGGAAAGTCATGTGTTGCCCACATCAGATTTTTTGAGAATAGTAGCGGCTGTTTCGTGATATGAGTGGGACGTTGAATGGCTGTTTTACTGTACCTGACAGTTGTTGAGTGGTCTTGTGAGATAGTGAGAGAGTTATTTGCGGTATACAGAAGGTCGAACTTATGAAAAGTCACTTTATGAAAACGATTTTGTATTTATGTTTCTCGTTAGCATTTTGAGATAAAGATTTAGCATTTTCAACATAATCGTCTGCTACAGCTTTGCTTTGATTGGAATGTAGAATAAAACATCTCATTTGAAAATGACTCCTGAAATGGATGGATGGCTCGAAGGTTACGTAAATGCGATTTCCGAGGTAAAATATTAGTAAGCAAATTGTAAAGCGGTGTAAAAATCGAGATTATTGCATTTCAAAGAAAGGTATTTTTAATACGTTAAATTTGAGAGAGAAAAGCGTCTAGCTGAAAGTAAAAATAAAAAAATGCAAAATCGCATCCCAAGACTGTTCGAACGCGGGTAAATATGCAGATATTGGCGTCCGCCTGTGTCTGCAAAGGGGTATCGAACTGTTTGGGATAGGGTATGTCAAATACCTGTCTTTTAGAGAGGTTCTTCGTTTGGGATGGACGCTGTCCCACCAGTAAGCAAAAGGTTAACATGATTAAAGGAATTTCAATGCGCATTCATTAAGTTCCCGTGCTCGGAAGGACTGTGGCAGGAATAACACGTGAGAATGTTTTTGTTCCTCACGGAAATTGAAACTAACACTGGGAAACAAAGTGTGCACTGTCATTAACTGTCTTTCATGCACCATCAAAAGACATGGCATTCTAACATTTTAATCCACATTTAAAATAATTGCATACGTATCAGGAATGGCGGGCAATAAATATACCCATCAAAAATGAGTAAGAAAATTATGTTTTTCTCTTACCTGTTAAAAACAAAGATTCAGAACTTCAAATAGGTGTGGAACAAAGCTCCAAACAATATTCTTTAACGGACTTAAAATCCCTATTGTCGACAGATAATGGGTTAAAGGACAATTTTTTGAGCAACATCGGAATGTCACCGATTTTCATGGGAAAATACCTATTAGCAATTTCACAAAATAACACCTTTAAAATTTTTATAAATAAGGTTTTTTTTTTTTTTTATAAAATTTTATTTAAGTTAAAATTATCATTTCTTATGTTTCACCTATTTATTTTCAATTATTTACTTTTTAATTTCCCTGCAATACATGGTATGTATTGCAGGGAATAACATATTGGAATCATGTCGAAAATCGCAACTCGAGTTTTCGACAGATCTACACGATTCAGGATCTCTAGAACACAATACACTATTTTTAGAGTGACGTCAGTGTGTGTGCCTGTCTGTCTGTGTGTCTGTCTGTGTATCTGTCTGTGCAATGTATGTATCCACTCTAACTCAAAAACTAATAAACGAATTTAATAAAATTTGATAAATAAGTTACTTGTGTGTGACCCTGGTGCTGATTAGTTTTTAGTACCATTCGGGATAAAAGAACACGCCTTTTTTGCGAAATGGGCCGCATAAATTGCTTGCATCCGCTCTATCTTAAAAACTAACGATGCTTGTTATTGTGTGCAATCAAACTAAATTATTGAATCAAAATGATCAAAACAATCAAATGAATCAAAATTATTCAATCAAAATGAATTATTAAAGAAATAAATAGAAAATGAATTCGAGTCAATCATGTGCTGCATATATCAGATTTTTACGGATGTCATTAAGAAATGAAAACTCAACTCATAACTGGGGGACAGTGACAGAAATGACAAATTTACATTATGAAGTCAAAAGTATATTTTATATTATTGAAAAATATTTTTTGTTGAAAAGTATGTAGAGCAGATTGTATTTTAGGCAAATACTGTAAAACTATTTACCTTACTTATTATAATATTTTAAACCTAAAGGAACATAAATTGACAATAATAATTGGGTCATACAGATTCACTAAAATATAAATGACATAAAAGTATTGAATCTTATAGGGTTCAATAAAGGCAGTTAATATAATAGAATTTCAGTTTTTTTTGTGCGTATAGAATTTGTATATTGAATTATATAAAGTTGATCTTTAAAAGAGTATTATGGAATTTGTATATTTAATTATATAAAGATAAGCTTTAAAAGAGCGGTGAAATAAATTGTTTTGGCTTCCAGAAAATTATTATTATTACTTTTTTTTTAAATTTTGGATTGTTATTCTAAATTCCAAATATTACGTGCCGAGAAGATATTCTTAGATTTACTAAATTAAAACTTAAGGCGACATAACATCTTTAAAAATTTGAACTGACATTTTTCAATTTTTAACATCTTTTTATGACCTAATAGATTTTTAAAAACTTATATCGACTAATGTATCGCACTTTAGTAATTTAATACTAATCCTATTTATTGAAATAAAAAACAGATAAAAAAATGGCAGGGGGATATATAATCACATAGGTACAGAAAGTGCTTTTGAATAGGGAGGCTATTATGTCTGTGGCAAAATACATTTCAAAAGTTAAATTATTGCATCCTATATTTTATAGGATGACCAGAATATGAATTGATTGCATTAAAAGAGCAGAATATGAATATTAATTTACTGCATTAGGTAATTAATGTGAATATAAAGTTTTTGAATTTGATGATGAATGTTTTCTTTAGGACAACCACTTAATTATTCAATCATTCGCTTATTCAGCGGCGGAAGCGTGAAAAATTGTTAGCAGCAATTAAAGGTTATTAGTAGAGTGAGCAATTAGAACAAGTAGCTCCGGTGCACAAAAGCAGGGGGTGGCAACCACAATTGGGTGACAACCACCATTCTTCCCTTAACCTATCAGCTCTCGAATGGAATTTCGAATCTGCATATTTATCGCACTCATATTCTAAGTAAACACGGAAGACAGTTTTTGGCGGAACATTAAACTATTCCTGGTTCAAACATGGGTCTTTCCCTCGCGATTCTTCTGCTCCAATCACTAGACGGCTTTAGATGATTAATGTGAATATGAAGTTTTTGCATTTGATGATGAATGTGAAGATATTGCATCAGATGATGAATGATCTCAATGAATGAGGAGTATTAATTTGTATTCATTATAAGTATATTGCATTATGAATTTATTGCAATACATGGATAGTGAATGCGTATTTATTGCATTAGATTGTAAATCATCAAAATGGATATGGATTTATTATATCAGATAATGAATGATCAGAGTATTTATTTATTGCATCAGATGGTGAATGATTGGAATAGATATGAATTTATTGTATCAGGTAATAAATGAACAGAATGTGATGCATTGAATTAGATGGTGAATGATCCAAATCAATATGAATTTATTGAATCAGAAGATGAATAATCAGAATATTAATGTCTTGCATCAGATTATGGATGATCAAAATACGCATTTATTGCATCAGATTATGAATGATCAGAATGTGATTTTATCGCGTTAGATGGTCAATAATCGAAATGAATATGATCTGATTTTATCAGACGGCGAACGATTAAAATGAATATGAATTGATTGCATCAAATGGTGAATGATCAGAATATGATTTTCTTGCATCAGAAATTCAATAGGATGATCAGCATATGAATTTAAGATAATTCTAAATGAAAAATAAACAAAAGAAAGTTAGGAAGACCAGAAAAGTCAGAACGCAGTAAGGATAAATTTCAAAGACAATTCTGACATTTCAATGAGGATAAAATTAATGAACGATCATTAATGTTTTATGTTCGTAATGATTAAAACTTTGTTTTCATGTTACTTTTATCTGCCTTTCAGCTTGATGAACTTTTGCAATGATTATCTGTTATCTTCCACGCGATGAATCCTTTGTGATTCTACACTTTAAGCCTCAGGGAAATAAGAAAGAAATTGGATAATTGAAATGTCGCTCAATATGATAATTTGGCGATGATTTAATAATAAATATGAGGGAAAAGATATTCTATTAATTTCATACATCAAGTATTAATCTAAACTGCGGAAAATGATTTAATGCGGTCCATTCTATCTAACATAGAATTTTCCAGGATAAAAAAAATTCGATAAATCGAGGAAAACTCAGTTATGATAAATAATTATATAAACTTAATTATTGCAAGAAATAGTTATGAAAAATAATGATATATCGGTAATATTGAAAAAGTTCCTGTTTCAGCGGTGAATTGAACCATCTTTCTCGGGCTGATTAAACGAGTCTCTTTTCATTGAGCTACTGAGACAGCTATCTTTTCCTTCTAAAATTGAAAATAATTTCATATTCTGATTCAGAGTTTAGTTCGAAAATATTTTAATCATTACCAACTTATTGTTTTGTTCTTTTACGTTGGTATCCATAATTCTCGGTAATTTTGAATGGGTCGCCACAAAAGTCCGAAAAATCGCGAAACATAACTAATTTTCATGTTGACGGTGCAGTTACAGTTAGTTATTCTCGGCTGATGAGCACTAGTGATAAAATAATTGGTGTAGACACAATACTAAGGAATAAAATTATCTAAAGTGGTATTCTGTATATCTTAACGAGGTTATTTATACAATACAATAATTGAACTTAAATGAAAATAAATTAATGACAATATGCAATTGTGTTATTATACAGTTGAAATCCCGATTTTGCGTTTCTCTGTGGAGCGGATTCAGAAACATTATAGGTGGGA
>OX578139.1:11944700-11948731 GCA_951213105.1 Amaurobius ferox
TGTAACTTGAATTTCACTAATTCTGTCTTAAATAATCTGAAGATAAATAATTTTTTAAAATCGGTTTCCAATTACTTTCCAGTCAAACATGTAAATCCTAAAATTATAAATATGATAAACCGCTAGGACGTTATATTTTCAATTATAATCAAATTGCCAAATCAATAGATATTAATCAAAACTATGAATTGGATAAAGAGTCAAACTGCCACTGTCATTTAGAAAAATACAAAGACTTCGTAGATAAACACCATGGGCATGTTATAACGGGAAATCTAAATATTATTAATTATGATGCACTAAGATCACTGATGTCATTGGGTACTAAGTACCGTTTACCTACTAAATTTAAACATAAATTAATATGTAAAGGTTTATTTCTTGACCTAAATAAATTTATCTATAAAATCAGTTATAAATATCAAATCCCTGTAGAAGCATTTAAACCCTGGAGAGTCTTAATAGGGCAATACTTAAATCATTATATATATAATCAGAAAATTATTAATTCATATAAACTTAATTCAATTAAAACTGATATTAAAGAAATACAAAATGATTTTGTCATTACATATGTTTATAAAGCAAGTGGTAACTACTCAATTTTGTAAATATTATTATAAAAATACCCTTCAGTTACACTTACTTAATAATCAAATCTATAATTTACATAAAACTAACCTTAAAATCTTATACAATAGAATATAAGCCAAATATAAGCAAATCCATCTAAAAAATAGTTGTAATAACATTCCATATATTGTTTTAGTACCCAAGTTTCATAAATCCCCTGTTGCTTTTCGAACCATTACCAGTGGGCATAATTCTTACATTACTAATGCTGGAAAATTATTATTAAATATATTACATGAAGTATCCTTGTCAGATGAAATCTCAAATAATTGTCATATTGTAAAAAACAGTTTTGAATTAGTTAAGAAATTGAAAACTCTTACTAATATTCATAGTATTTATACCTTTGACTTCAAAGATTTGTTTAATAATATAAATATAGATGATCTGTAAAGAATTATTTTAGGAATTTTTGAAAAATATAATATCAACCTAAAATATTCTAATTTTCTTTTTAAAAAATTACTTAACTTCACTCTTTATGAGAACTATATTCAACATGGTGGTACTTTTTTTAAACAACAGGTTGGTATCCCACAAGGGGGGTGTGCCTCATCATTGTTAGCTAATCTGTATTTATTCTTCTATGAAAAAAACATTAATCCAAGCTTGCATAATATGCACATGTTTAGATATTGAGATGACATTTTATGTGTATCCCCAAATAATATCCCTATAGTATTAAACTTTTATCCAAAAAATTTACAATTAAATGTAAGTAATAATGACTCTAATGTTGCAAACTTTTTAGATTTAAATTTAAATTTACAAAATTGTATTATGGTTATAAACCTGTATGATAAAAGACAGGATTTTAAATTTAATACATTAAAAATTCAACATTTTGACTCTTGTTTGCATATATCTGTATTTAGAAATATTATAATAAACCAGGCTCTTAGAATCAATAAAATTTGTGATGAATATTATAAATTAGCGCATTTTATGGAATTATTGAGTACAGCGACTAATAATGCATATCCCCCCAAGTTTGTTATTAAAATTATCAACTCAGTGTATCAACTTTCACTCGATAACATCCTAGAAAACATTCCCAATTATAGTGACTAACATACAGAAAAAAAAAAAAAAAAAAAATTATATATAATTATTTATTAATTATATAAATAAATAAAAATGCAAAATAATAAACTAAGTCAAAAACATTAGAAAAATCCAAAATCGGAAAATAAGATGCATTAACATTAATGTTTTGAATTTTATTTTCGCAAAAAAATGAAACTTTTGTCAGTATTGAAACTACGTTTTGAGCGCCCTTATAATGGTGTATAGTGGCATTCTCGTTTATCCAGTTTTCCTCTGAATTACTTGTTTAGTAGGAATTTTCGTCTTTGATTCATATTCATATTCAGGATTGCATATTTGGGAAGTTAATATTATGAATTGCTTGTCCGGTTTCCAGCTTAGACTCACTGGACGGGTCTGGGAGTATTACCGTGAACGTTCGTACTGCCTCCCTGGTAGAATTTCGACTTGTTCATTCCGGTGCTTCTAGATTAAGCTGTTGAGGTTGATCACGATACACGTGGTGGAAGAAGAAGGGTTCATGCCGCATGGTAATACAAATTTTCTTAATGTATCCTATTTTCATTTTTTCAATTTTTGTTGCCTGTAGTCTGAGTTTAAGCATTTATAGTGATGTGCTATTGCTTAATCTGAAACAGGCATTTGTTTGGGTTAATTAGAATTAAATACTCAGACCTGAAGATGAATTTAGTTCTGATTAATCATCGAATTTGGGACGGTGCTGTCTATTATCGGCATTGTGTTATTATCGGCATTGTGGCTGTGAATTTGCTTCTATGGTGATGTTAATATTACTTGAATTGTTTGTTTATATATATATATATATTTTTTTTTTCTTTAATTTTACATAATTCTTATTATTACATATTTCAATATATATATATATGTATATATATGTATATATATGTACATATATATATATATATGTATATATACATATATATATATATATATATATATATATATATATATATATATATATATATATATATATATATATATATATATATATATATATATATATAAAAGAGAAAAATTCTACAAAGAAATCTCAAAAAAGGGGGGGGGGGGATGGTGGAGAAAAGCCAACAGGGAAGTTTGAAAAGGCCTAGGGGGGTGGTGACCCCTAGTTCCCCGGTTAAAAGTCGACTTTTATTCCATAGGAAACACTCCCGGAGCCGAAAAATACCTGAGGCCAATCTCCGTACAAACGTCAAAGCAAAAGACGCACAAAACAGTCCGAACAAGGAACAAATGGACTCCATTACGAAGTTGTAAAAGCAAGGGTATACATACAAAGTCAGAATTCAGAGTGACAACACACAAGAAAAGTAAAACGGCCAACTGAAATCCCTCAGTCAAAAGAGAGAAGGGAGTAGAGTGTATAGGACTAACACCATCGTTGCCATTTATAACCCAAAACTAAACGTTTGCCAAAATCATTTTCAAATGCGTTGACAGTTTTATTATGATAGGTATTATAAATATGTCTGAGGAATCCAAGGGGATAGTCTTGTTTGATAGCCTCCTTGATAAATATAACATCACTTTTTATACGGTCTTTTTTATAAGTATGCAAGCGGGCGTTCCGTATAAAGTGATTCATTACGATATTACGAAAAACTTTCTGACTTAAATTAGACCTCCAATTGATAATATAATTCACTTTAATCTTGAAATGTCGTCTTTTATCATAAAGTATCGTATATAAGGGTTCATCTTCAGCGAAGTGAATGATAATATCCAAGTAATTAATTTCATCGGCAGAATCTGCAGGAGTTTCGATTAAATCCAATTGTGCAGGGTAAAAGTCGAAGTTAAATTTAATATTGGTTTTTTGATGTGCCACAAGTATATCATCCACAAAACGGAAATACGGCAATTCGTTTAAAATATGTGTGCCTTTTTCATAGTGATGGAGGTATAGATCTGCCATCATCGAGGAGCAGCCTCCCCCCATAGGTATACCTTTTACTTGCCTATAATAATTCAAACCATTGAATAAGACATTTTCAAAAAGCACAATATCCAAGATAGCCTTGAATTTGTGTAAAGCTATGTATTTATGTAGGTGATATTGACTATGGATTTCTATCATAATATCATATAGATCTTTCAGATCTATGTTATTAAAGAGATCTTTAAAGTCATAAGACTTGTAAATCAGGTTTGTGGGATGTTTGTTCAAATACTTTATTATATCTCCACTATTTTTAATCATTACTGAACCACCTTGCATAATTTGAGTCATAATAGGTTTTAAAAGTGTAATAAGTTTCGTATTTGCTGTAGTAGTATAAGCTTTATAGGCTACCGTTACTGGTCGAAACTTTACAGTTGTGTAGTTTTGG